>VCCN01001496.1:472938-490333 GCA_006491835.1 Architeuthis dux | reverse complement strand
GCAAGGGTAACACCAGAATGATGTTGTGTAATGTAAACACAAAACAATTCTTATCTTATTTTTCTTTATAAGATGTGTCCTTTCAATTAGCTGACATAATTCTTCAAACGTCCTTTCACTCGGTCTATTATCAGCAAGACCTCGAACAACAGCATAATGTTTAGCTCCAACCACAGACAATAGTATTGCTCGCTGCTTCCCGTCGTCATTCACATCGTTGGCAGCAACAAAACATTTCAATCGCTCGACATAATTTCTCCAATCTTTGTTGTCACTGTTCCATTCTCGATTCGTTCCAAAAGACCAATAATTCTGAAGTCACAAATTGTAATTTACGCCGTGCTTATTCGTATCTCCAATTTGTAAAATCTAGTCTTTCATTTTAATCCTCGTCGCCAATTTTGTGTATTGCATCAAACCCACAGTAAACGCCAACTGGAAAGGTCCGATCCTACACGTGTCATTTCTTCTCTTTCACTGTTCAATTTATGATGGCGTCTTTAAGAACGCCACATGTTCAGTGACCAAGGGCGATAACTTCCATTAAGAACGCCCCGTTGAATGGGGGCGATAACTAAAAAAAACACTGTTTGATATATGAATTCAATTCGTAATTCACAACATCTGTGTTCATTACAAGGGCTAGTGGGGAGGGAGTAGAGAAAGGATGAAAAATATGGACAGAATGAATAATAATCAGAAAGCATAACGGTCGTACATACAAACAAGCAGATTAATATATAGGATTATCATTATATTATTATCCACCAGGTCCTATCTGGTGGCTTTCACTAGAGATCAAGTGACAACAAGTCTCCTCAATGCTCCACACCCTCAGTATTATGGTTTATTTTAGTAAAGACGCTGGTTGGATTGCTTCAATTCTTCAAAGATTTTCCGTTCTTTTCATCTATTTGAAAAGCTCATCAGGACTGTTTCATTCTACTTCTTCTCGTTCTTTCTTTTAAAAAAAAATATCTCTTACCAATTATAAGCAACCATCAACCACCAAAACATAGGCTTCCTCAGTTTTTAAGTGGTTCTGCCTGGCTATGTATGTGTCATCTGTACAGGCTGCACCAATGGAGCTAGAGTGCATACAACTCTATTATGTCAATAGACGTGTCCATAATATAAAAATTGGCAAATTGCCTATTGCCACCTTGTTTTTGTATAAATATTGAAAAGAGTTACATACAATATATATATATAGCAACACAGACATGGAAAATCTCCATTTAGTCACAACCCTCGGTCGATACAGACATGGAAATTGTCCTTTTGAAAACGACCTAATAAGTCGAAACATGTTAAGGTATTAAATAAATTTCTTGCAAATCATTCTGAGTCTCCACATTGTCTTTTTCCCAGCATAACACACACACATATACATATACATATATATGAATATACATGTTAGTTACTCGGATAAAAATTGTTTTGCTCAAAAATATTGACAAATAATAACATTCAATAGTTATGGAGTTTTATTTATCAGTTTTAACATAAAATTCTACTTTTTCTACTTCATCAGAAAACTCAACTATTCTGCTGATGTTGAAAGAGGTAACGTACACACACTCAAAATAAAATTAATATATATATGGATACATATTGCACTTTATTCATGTGGATTTTTAGTTTTTATTTATTGTCTTGAAATTGTAAATTTATGATAATTTGGAATAATGCAAATTTTACAATTACAAATACTTCAATTTTCTTTCATTTTAGCAAACCCCTTTTTAGCCAATCAATTCTTTGGCTGTTACATTAAACTGCTGGAATTGGGAATAAACAAAGTAGTTTTGGCTGAAACTTAAACTTGCACCCATGTCTTTATTCTGAATTCATGGCCAAAAAATATTTTGATAAAAAAAACAAAAATGAATGAAAGAAAATCAGTCAAAATAATTGCAATGGCAAATTCACATACTTTAAAAATATTCTCCTTTTTATCTGCACATAAAGGACAAATGTTTTTTTGCTAATTTTGCATGAAAATAAAAAATAACATTTGTGGTAACATGCTTTTCCTTGGGTGTTGTTAAAATGATTCACACATTCACAAAATTATGATTCCTCTTTTGGATTTCATGGATTGTTTTTTTTAATGAAGGACACTTTGTGACTGCACAAAAATATGGTTGTTGATGAGGTTTTAAAAATGAAGCCTTTTAAAATATTAAGACATACTTTATTAAAAATGGTTTCTCTCCGGTGTGCGTTTGCATGTGTTTTTAAATTTGAATACAATGAAAATGCTGTTCCACATACTTAAGTTCTCTCTTTAGTGTGTGTCTCACCAAATTTGAACTCATTGAAAATGCTGATCCATACACTTGACAAGAGTAGTGGGTCCTTCTAGTGTTTGTTTCCATGTGGATTTCTAGACTGGAACTCTGAGAAAATGTCCATCCAGTCACTTTACAAATTCTCATACTTTAAAAATACTTGCCTTTTTCTTCACATAAAGTATGTTTTTTTTTTAAATTTTGCATGAGAATAAAAATAAAAAAACATTTGTGGTAACATTCTTTTCGATTCATTCATAGAATTATTATCCCTCTTGTATGATTCCATGGATTGTTTTTTTTTATAATGGGGACACTGCACAAAAATAGGGTTGCTGATGAGTGTTTAAACATGGAGCCTTTGAAAATATTGAGACATACTTTATTAAAAATGGTTTCTCTCTGGTGTGTGTTTGCATGTGTTTTTAAATTTGAATACAATGAAAATGCTATTCCACATACTTATTAAGTTCTGTTTAGTGTGAGTCCACAAGTGTCTTTTCAAATCTGAACTCATTGAAAATGCTGATAAGTATGGGGGTGGGGTGAATTTCTAAACTAAAACTTTGGGAAAATCTTGATCCATACACTTTATAGTTTTTTTCTTTCACGTGTTTGCACACGTGTATTTTTAAATCATAACTTGTTAAAAATGCTGATCCACACACCTAACAAGAGTGGGGTTTCTCTCCAGTGTGTGTTCACATGTGTCTTTTCTAATGAAAGCTCTGTGAGAAAGCCAATCCACACACTAGACAAGAAAATGATTTCTCTCCCGTGTGTATTTGCATGTACACTTCTAAATGAGAACTCTTTGAAAATGTTGACTGGCACACTTCACAAGAAAATGCTTTCTCTCCAGCGTGTATTTACGTGCTCTTTTAAACCAGGACTCTGTGAAAATGCTGACCCACACATTTGACAAGAAAATGTTTTTTCTCCAGTGTGTGTTCGCATGCATCTTTTCAATTTTGAACTGTGTGAAAAAGCTGATTTTCACATTTGACAAGTGTAGGAGTTCTCACCATGTGTACCTTTGAATGTGAATTTAGTAAAAATGCGGATGTACAAACTATTAATGAAAACAGGAGACTCGTGCATTATAATAACTCAGTTTGTCTTTCAATGAATTGCAACATATCAAAAGAATTCATGTTTAGTCATAAATAAAATGTTATATTACTGTTCAGACAATTAAATGAAATATGATTTAAATAGAGGAATTTTTATTTTTAGCTAAGTTTTATTTATTCAGAACAAAAGGACACTCCATCATTTATTAAAAAATATGAGAAAATTGTTTACCTGTTAACATTTAACCAACTAAATATGCCTTAACCGATACTCATAACCATTGTCCCGTAAGACAATCAGGTGATGAAATTAAGAATTGGTTAAGAACTCATTGATAATGTTGATAAGTATAGGGGAGTGAATTCCTAAACTAAAACTCTGGGAAAATGTTGATCTATACACTTTACAGTGTTTTCTTTCATGCGTGTGTTTGCACATGTACATTTCTAAATCATAATTTGCTAACATGCTGATCCACACACCTGACAAGAGTGGGGTTTCTCTCCAGTATGTGTTCACATGTGTCTTTTTGAATGAAAACTATGAGAATTGCTTTAACATTTAACTGACTAAATATGTCTTAACCGACACTCATAATATCCATTGTCCCCTTAAGACAATCAGGTGATGAAATTAAGAATTGGTTAAGTGTACAACTGCTGAAACATTGTGACTATAACAATAAAGATGAGAACACCAGTTTGAATAAATCCGTGTAGGGTAATGATAATTCCTCATCTTAGAAATTCAGACAGAAGTAATACAGTTGTTTCATTCGTTAGGTTGTAATTGATTGAAAGATCAAAAGGACATAAGAATACTTGATACTTATGGGCTTCCATACATCCTCAGTTACTTAACTAAGAAAAAATCTAGGAAAATTATTTCAAATTACTTTGTGACTATGTAAGATTTTTTCATTATTCGTCATCATTATTATTTAACATTTTGTCCAGGTGCAGAAGCTCAATGCATAAAAACAAAAATTTTAATCAGTTTTCAAAGAATTAAATAATCTATTATATTATTTTACTATGGTCCATTTTTGGTTGAACCACTTCTTTTTTTAACTATATTTTCTAGAGAATCTACATTTTTTCCCCTCAATTTTGGATAAAAAAGTTGTCAACCATGATCTTACATTAATTAGAGGTCAGTATCAGAAACCATCAACCAAAACTGTCAACATAGGTTTCACCAGTTTTCAAGTCTGGCTGGCTATTTATGTATATGTTGTGTATACAGGCCACACCAATGGAGCTAGAAGGCTGAAAATTTAAGCATTCACTACTTATTATGTCTAATAAAAACGTTGGATGAAGTTTTAAACAACATTAAACTCTAAAAATGCTTCAGTTTTCTTTCTTTTTTGCTCATAATTTTTCTGGACAGGATGAAAAAAAGTTTTTAAAATCCCCTCCCGCCCAAAAAATAGGTTCTTAGTGGGAAGTTCAATTTACAATGTAAGTTCATGCTAAATTGTTGTCCCTTAGTTTGTGTCTGGCATCATTCACACTTGTTTTTTTGAAAATTCAAACTTTTTTTAAGAGATCACGGCCCAACTAAAGTTGAGAGAAGTAATTTATTCATTGATCACCCCCAACACAGCATGGTGCCAAAAGACAGTTTCTATTGAGTGACTAACCAGACCCGTTTGCATTAATAAAAGAAACAGCTTCCCTACATTTTATAATAGCAGAGAATCTTTGATTAAACAATGTGAGTACCCACTATTTTAGTGACTGAAACAAATTTTAAGATCCCAAATGATTCAATTACCTCCATTGGATTTGTTTACCTGGCCTCATATTCTAATCACACATTTTTGAAGTTTTACTCTTTTTTGAGGCACCCAAAAATTAAAGAATAATACACCACAATACATTTTCATGAAGTTAGAAAACAAATGTGATAATCAATTAGGATCTTTATTCCTCTGAATTATTAAAAATAATTCAACATTTGCAAATACTGTTTGCCTTTCGCTGGAGGCTAGGGTGCAAACCCCTTGCAAAATTTCAATTTTGTGAATAACTTTTGACCCCCCCCCCCCCCCCTCCCAACCTCAAATCCTTTTACTGTTAGTCCAGTAGAAGTAAGTTTTGACGCAGAAAAGTACACATACTATGGATCTAACTCAGTTGATCATATGATGAGAAGTGTAATTACAGCCCGGCTCAACGTGAAGAAAAAGGGTCTGATGCTTCTTACTGATGTACATAAACAATCTTTATTCTCTGAAGTCTCAGTACAATGTGAAAACTGCAATACAATGATGAAGCTGCAAATTAGGCAAAATACACAAGTGCAGTTAAACATCATAAATCAGCATACATAACGTTTGAACGTAGAAAACTGCAATACAACGATGAAGTCCCGAATCAGACAAAGTACACAAGTGCAGTTAAAACAGTAAGAACCAACAATATACAACATACACAGCATTTGAACACAAAACGAAAGATACAAGCAAAGTATGATTTAACAGTAACAACATACAACATGTGTAGCATTCAAAGACAAAACGACAAATACAAACGTAAGCATGAATAGCATGGATCAACAAATACACGAGGAAGGAATAAGTGCATAGAAGTTCAAGCCGAAGCTTAAGATGAAGGTGAAAAACTCAGTCACTATTTACCATAATTTCAGAGAAGAAATGCATGCACTGCTGCGAACGTTGGTTTGCAACTGACCGTGTCTGTTTCGGGGTCCTTAATATGGGCAAAAGAATGCGTGTGTAGAAACAAGTGTTTTTATTTCCATTAACCCCAGTGTCATACGGTCAAGTTATTCTGACCCCAGTTTCGGTGTGATCAATCTGGAGTCCCCTTTTCATGAGACTCAGATACCCACAAATTCACCAGGGGAGTCGGCCTACCATCAGCCACCTTGCTTGGAATCCTATCAGCATAGGAGTTAGAATGTCCTTCTCGGGAACTCCCTGGAGACTTTTGAACCTACTTAAATTCTCATTAGCAAAAAAAAAAAAAAAAAAAAAAAAAAAAAAAAAAAACAGAAAAAAAAAACCCCACAAGGCTGGGTGTTTAACCCCAAAGCTTGTACAGGGCTCTGCTTTGTCCCTTGAGGGCATCGCTTTCCATGTCCAGACTTGTCGAGGTGCAGATTATTATTTATCTTTTTCTCTCTGTACTGGCACCAGTTACAAGAGGAAAGCTTTGCGATTTAACAGCCATTAGTAAATTGAAAGAATCCAAGACTTTTCAATCTTTGTCAGATGCTCTTTCTAATCATAGGAGTTTCCTTGAAAGCAAATCTTGAACTGCAAAGTAACAGTTTCAGTATATGAAGTACATACACTTCATCTTGCTCAATACCATCATTATCGTTCCTTTCCAAACTGTCAGCTTTACTTAATGGATTATCTATCTCAGGTAAAACTGAATCACTAAGCCTTGTCATTAAAGCTGCTTCAACTGTAAAATGACCACGCAAAGCTTGTGAAACTCCTTTTCCTCACATCACATGATAAGAGGCTGATCAAATGTAATGCAAAGTGTCACTAAGTTCAAAATCTTTGCCTGATTTTTAATAAATAACAAAGTAGAGTAGATGCAACTTTCATCTGTGGACTGGAGATCAATTATAGGCAGAAATGTACTTTCTGACTGGCCAGGGTAATCACCTTGAGAGACAGGCTGCATGAATCCCAACCAACTAGGGCGATCTGTACGTAATCTGCCAGTCACTTACCAATGCAGTGCCATGCCAAGTCCCTTTGCTGACAATTACAATAAGTGTTCAAAAACAGGCTCGGCTGATACTGATACTATAAGTGTGACAGACAAGGTAGTGTTGTATAGCCATCTTGATCTGCGGGAGGAAAATCCTGAACTTGGAGAAAAAGGAAGACTCAAAACTTGTTTATAAAAATATGAGGATATATTTTTTATTTCATATGATACATTGTGTCGTGGCGGAGAATAAAGAGGGGGAGAGAGACAATGAAAAACAGACTGTTCTTAACAGGGACATTGGTCTTGTGTTTTCCCAGGCCTGGGTGGTATGTGTCTCTGGCTTTTTCGAGGGCCTCTGTGTCACTTTTATTGGGCTCGAACACCCACACTGATTTTCCAGCCACCACCTGCAAGTTCAGTCGACATCCTGATCACCGGATGTGTCTTCCGGTCCCCAACACCTTGCAGCCGATATCCTGTCCACAACTTTCAACACCTGTGAGGGTCAAATCTGGGACCTCTGCCTAAATATCCAACAGTAGGAAGGGTGAGGAGAGAAAGGAAAGTTAGGTAGTTCAATAAGAGAATAGGAAGGGAAAGGGGCTGATGTCTACTTATGACACTATAAAAGTGACAGATACGGCTCCTATTATATATACTGTAAAACTGGGTAAGTGGGGCCCATCAACAGGGTAAATGGGCCCACTTATTAAATATCCAATTATCTCATTTAATTCTTTTTCTTGAGGTTTCTGTGCTAGATAGACTGTTTGCCCTAAAATACAGCATTTTTTGAAGACTCTGTTGGTGAGTATTTTTTCTTTAGTTATACAATTTCTTAAATTTTGATTTTTTTCGAAGGGGGAAATTTAATTACTTGGTAAGGATAGAAAAAATGTACCGAAATGTCTGAAATTTTGTGCATGAACTACATATATGATAAGGTCAGTTATCACAAATTCCTAGATTTTTAAGTAAAGTAATTTGGTCAATAAACCCTCTGGGGCAAGTGGGCCAACCATATCGAATTATATTCACAATACCGTAATCCGGGGTGACTTTGGAATTTTTTTGTAAAAGTCATCCGTTGAATATTTTTTGGGTATCAAATATGTTTTCTTTGCAAGCTTAAATAATTAATGTACACTAATTGCTCAGAATTTTCATCTTTATGTTTTTTTCAGAGATAAACTTTTATTTCCTATACACCTTTTTACTGATATGATTGTACACTATGTATGCAATACCTGTCTTAAGTGTATGTATATATTAAATCATGTAGGCCTATTTTTTCGGGCATCTATGGTCATAATATAGGTTTTTACTTAATGTGGGCCCACTTGCCCCAAATCATGAGGTAAATGGGCCTGGCTTTTTGATTCGCTGTCACTGGTTATATATAATGAACTAAAAACCTATATTGCTACCATAGATACCCGAAGTATTGGTCTACATGCTCAAACAATAAAATCTATAAAAATCCAAATTTGTGTTTAATTGCTACGAAAAAAAAATCATCAAAAAAGTGGGCACACTTACCCCATTTTATGGTATATGATTATGAAATATTTGAGGTATTTCAGAAATAAAAATGATATAGAATACATAGTAATTTCTTTCCATTTGGTCATTTTTCAAAATCAATATACAGGATGCACCATAAAGATTTGACCATCATTTAATTACATCTCATAAACTTAGGTTTTGATGTGGGAGTTTGAAATTTTGCACAGAGCATCTGAAACGTCTGTTCTTTCTATGTTTACAGTTTCATTATTCCAAACAGGTATCAAAGTTTGTATGCGACCAAATTGTCGCCTTCAGAAAGGCTGGACTGAACAACAATCAAGTTATGAAAGAGCGGAATTCTTGCCCAAAGACCATAACCCCATGAAATTGTTTACTGAGACTGGCACAACCTTTAGCAAGCCAATCCCGGCAGAAATTGCTCTGTCCACACCAGAAGGGTTGTCAAAGCTGTGAAGAAGCGAGTGAGAAGAAATCCTCGCAGGAGCATGAGGCAAACTACAAAAGAGTTGGGAATGTTGGAAAAGTCATTGAGAAGGATTGTGAAGGAAGATTTAGGGCTGAAGATATATTGACACTTGATTTCCGCAGTCACAAAGTAAAAGCGACTCAACAGAGGGAAGAAAATGTTGGTCATCTGGTCATAAGAGATTTCCATTGTGCAGGCAGTGAAAAATTCCCAAAATGATAAGCTTTATGCAGAGCCCATTTTCATTGACAGAATCCTGCTGGGGCAATGATGTGGGCCACAGTTGCATCAGATGGGACCATGTCTCATTTGTTCTTCATTGAAGAGGGTAGGAAGGTAAATAGCCAAATTTATTTCCAAACACTTGAAGAAAAGGTATTACCTTGGGTCACTGAGGCCTTTGGAGGGTGTTACGTCTTCGACCAAGATGGTTCACCTGCTCACACATCAACTATCACCAAAGCGTGGTGCAAATAGCATTTCAGCGGATTCTGGGACAAGAACATCCGACCTCCTTCAAGCCTGAACATCAATCCTATAGATTTCGCCATCTGGTCCATTTTGGAGAGTGATGTTTCAAAGATCTACAACAGCAGTGTTGAAGCTCTGAAGTAAGCTCTTGTCAAATCCTGGTCCAATTGAGACGAAGAAACTGTCCAGCATTTGTGGGAGTCAGTTACCTCTCATCTAAAGGCCATAATCAAGGCAAAAGGGATCATATAAAAAAAATAAGAGTTTGTATGGACTCAGTATAAACAGTGGAATATATATGCTTTGGACTATACACTGAAAGTAGAGGGTTCCCATAGAACCCTTTCGTAAGCCAAATGGCGTAAAGTGAAAAAGCAATTACCATTAATTTATATGGGAAATTTTTTTGAGCGATCACAGACCCAAAAAGTAGTGATGATAGTATGTTAGGCGGAGTCGACATTGGTTGGGGTAGTAGGAAGTATAGAAGTATTGTAACTGTGCAAAAACAGCTCCAAATCTGAGTGATATATTTGGTAATTTTTCTCATAATTGTTTTTCTTCCCAAGATCAGATTTTGGATATGTTATTGTAGGCTACCAACCCTGATAATATTGCAAAATTCAGCTTGGCCTTAATTTTTTCCAGGTTCAGCCTGAAAATGGCCTATTCCTGGACTATTGCTTGAATGCAATACATACATTACATAAAACAACATGTACAGAGAGAGTAGGTATGTCTATGTGTAGTACAGGTATACCACCTGTACTACACAGACATACTTACCACTGAAAAAGAGTTGGGTACAGTATCTCAAACACATATTACTGTAAATGAGATTATAAAGATTAAAATTTAAAAAAGTACCACTCACCTGAAGCCTAATTAATCCACATCCACTTGTACATGACGAGATGATGAATATCAATGATGGCGATGAAATGACTCGCATACTTTGCAGTACAGACCGTAGAATGGGGTAATTGAGAACAGCATCCACTGAACACTTATCAATCCGTATATTTACTATTTATAGTGTTTAGAGTATGCCATTAGCCTTTAGGTACTAATCTATGCAAATTAAAATAATTTCATAGTGCTAAATTCTTAAAATTTTATTAAATTAAATTCTTTTTTCAGCAAAATCTGATACCAAACTACTAAGCTTTCCCCAGGTATAACCATTAAATGGTAAAACCCTGAATTTGAATCATGGATAGTATATACTTAGAGCAATAGCTTGGGCTACTAAAACCTCAGGTGTGTTAACTAGTACTTTATTACTGACCATATTCTTAGGGTGGGGCAAATGAGAATAACCTTACAATTTAATTAACAATTATTTTGGTGAGTCAAACTCTTCTGAAATACCTACAAGATAAAAGAGAGCACTTTCTAGTAAGAAAGTGAATGTCACAGCAGGTAGAAGTGTGTCACTTGCTGACTCGAAAGAGCCAAGTCCATCAAGTAGTGGCACAAGACCAAAGATATGTGCAAAATCCCTCAGTGACAGTGACTCATTAGATGATGATGTGGAACCAGTCATATCAGATGAGGATACCTCAGTAAGGGATCTACATCCCAGTGACTATGTACTTGTGAGGTTTGAGAGTCATGTAGGCAACAACGAGCAGTACATTATGTAGGCAAGATTGTGTCTGAGTAGTCAGAAGTGGAAAATATATTACAGGAAGTCTGAGGTTCCAACTGGAAGAGGCACTAATGTAAATATTGCCTTTAAGCAACTGACTAATCCTGATGTGTGTATAACAAATGGAGAGGATATGGTCGTGAAACTAAAACTGGGAGATTGCTGTACAAATGTAGTCATTTTTAGAAATGTAATCATCAAAAAACCTGTTTGATAGAAAGATATTAGTTGTAGTTTAATTATTGTTCTCAAATATTTCTTAGTTTGAATTTTTTTATGATGTTTTCAAAAAATCTGAGCCTCCGAATCAATATGTTTTCAATTGTCCCAACCATGGGGCAATTGAGAACATATTTTTGGGTGGCTCCCATATTCTTTCTACCAACATTATGGAATATTTTATATAATACATATGTTAAAAACTAATTAATTTGTAAGCCTGCTGAAAATAAAAATTTTTTTAACGTTAACTTAACTTTTGGTGAACCTTAGAACCTGAAAAATAGCCTAAATTTGTTCTCAATTACACCATTCTGCAGTACGAAACTTGCATATAAACACAAACAGCTGACTAATGTAACTGTATGGCATGATGATTATTTATTCAAGGAATGGAAGTGGATCATCCTCATTGGCTTCTAAGAGTTCCGTAGGTACGTCAGGGGTGGCAGATGTGGCAGGGGCTGGGGAGGCCGAATTGCTTGGTGGTATTGTTCGGAAATACATATCTGTTTGGCTTATTTGCTTCTTCATTTCTTTAAAAATATTGCTGTACGGTAAAATAGCCTGCTCTACACTTTCTTTCACTTTCAATGAACGCATCATTGACGGGTCAATATTGTAGAAAAAATCTGTTGCAGCCTTGAATCTTCTTAAACCCTCTGCAATGTTGTCGAAGGTAAACTGGTCTGTTTCTTCTTCTTTGTCTGGTTTCACTTCCGCCTCAGGGACAGTCAGCTCGAATTGGTCTTCCTCTGTTGGTTCCTTCTTCAAAATCAGAGCGGTTTCGGTAAACTCCTGAGCTGCCTCTTGGTCTCTAGATGCTGCTTCTCGATTAGTCTCTAAATTTTGTAGGCCAAACCTTCTCCTAAAATTGTCTTCTGGCACTGTGTCTTCTTCGTTATCTGATTCCACTTCAGCCTTAGGGACAATCAGCTCGAATAGACCATCTTCTGTTGGGTCCTTCTTCGAAAATAGAGTGGGTTCATCGGCGTTGAATCCATGCTCTGGTAAATACCCCTTCTCCTCAATTAATTTTTTCAGTGTTTTGGGAAACTCTTGAGCTGCCTCTTGGTCTGCAGATGCTGCATCTCGAGTTTTCTTTACATTCCGTAGGCCAAACCTTCTCCTAAAATTATCAAACCAGCCTTTGCTGGCCTGAAAGTCCATAGAAGTAGTGCTGGCTCCTTCACCCCTGTCTCGTGCCTTGAGAGAAGTGTATAAGGTCTTTGCCTGTTTCCTGATCATAATAGAGTCTATTGGGACCCCTATCTTATTGAAATCCTGCACCCACAAATAAGTAGCATTTTCAACATGAGATAGATATGGATCACGCACATGACGCAATGTCTTGGCTCCTGCTGGTGTAGCTGCAGCAACGGCTTCACGGATTTCCTTCTCTTTCTTTTTTATATAGCGTATGGTCGACTCATTGATGCCATAATGGCGGGCAACCGCAGAAGCTGACTTTGCTGTACGAAGCATATCCAACAATTCAACCTTTTCTTCTAGAGTCTTCACTCTTTTTGACTTCTTGGAATCATGTCCTGGGGCACTAGGGGCACCACGTTGTGGACCCATGACTAATGTTTTGCACAAACTTTAATGCAAAATGCTGTGAAGTTAGGGTTAGGGGTAGGGTCAAAACAAAATGCATGTGTCTCTCAGTAGTTGTCCAATAGTATATTCTGTGGGTGACCTGAAAAATAATCACATTTGTTTTTTGACTTTTATGAAAATTCATTGTGGTAGTTTTAATCTTTAGTTTTTTTTTTGTTTTTTTTGGGGGGGGGCTCAAAAAGAATTAAATTCAGTTAAATGGGAGAAAAAGTGGCACAACTGAAGTTCATTGGACCCAAAATTGATAGCACTTATATTTCCACAGATATTTTTTTTACCAAAAATAAATATTGGTCATTCCATGTCAAGCGGACCAGTGGTCCCCGCTCGACCATTTCAGATTTTGCTCTAACTTTGCACGCAGGTTCTTTTGGGTCTGTAATGAAGTCCTGTAAAATTCTAGCTCAATATCTTTACTCGTTCAGTCACTATGGATCCAAGAATGACAAATATTTAGTTTGAAGCAACAATGACCAGCCTAGCTCTAGAAAGCATAATTTTTTCAGAAAAAGATGTCAAAGTGGGCTCCAAATTTCATTGGTATTTCCAAGAAGCCATTTTTAAGTAATCATTACTCAGGATGTAGCCAACTTTGTGTGGCAAGGAAGAAAGTGATATCAATGCACTACAAAATGTTATAATCTGGATCTTTCTAGCTTTTCTAGATCCTGAGATATAAGATCTAAACAATGGCTTGAATTTTTTTTTCAAATGACAAAAATGCACCATTTGTAAAGGCAAAAATGTACATGTGGAACAAACTGCACAATTTTCTACCAAGAACCACTGAAAAGAGCAATGTTTAAAATACTTGGTTTTGTCATGTTCTAATTAGTAGTTGAAATGGGGAGGGGGTATGCGGGTATACAGTATATACCTACATCTCAATTTCCAGGTTTTTTGTATGTTCCAGGTCTACTAATGGAGACTTTAACATATACCCATCCCCCAGATTCCAACATTACCTTATACCTAGTTCCCCAAACCCATTTCCAGTAGTCTTGGATCCATAGTGACTGAATGAGTAAAGATATTCAGTTAAAATTTTACAGTACTTCAAAGAACATGTGAGAAAATTTGGTCCACTTGACATGGAATGACCCATATGTAGTTTTCTTTTTTTAATACAGATTTTTTTTTACACAAAAGACGAAAACTTACGAAGCAAGACCAAACAATTTAATTCATTGAAAGCAACAACAATATTAATTAGTCCCAACTATGGTGGTGGTTTGGGGGGGGGGGGGGGTGAAAGAAAATTTTCAATTCTAGAAGCTCTAAAACATCTATTTCAGTGTATTGAAAACCTATCTTAACAATTTTAAACCAAGATAATCAACAAAATGCGGGAGACTTGGTAGGTCTGCGATATTTACATTACATTTAATCACGTCTCTAATACTTAGTTAAATTTAATATTTTTGGTAAAATAAATATCTAAATAAATATAACAAATGGTGTAATCCCGTCTCTAATATTTCATTTAATCATTCTAAATTTAGGCGTATTGACACGTGGACGTTTTTAGTCACTTGCCGCCTACCGTACTTGGTTTCTTTAATGACCAACTCGAAAGGCGACGATTTGCGAAAGAATGCCGTATGGAAACAAAAACATTCGTTCTTTTTTAAATAAGTACTGAAAATTTCATTAAAATCCAATAATTATGTGATGTGTAGTAACATTTTTAAATCGCCGTATTTTAACGCGCGAAAATTTGTTAATGCAAATTGTATTGTTTACTTTTTTCGGCTAAAAATTGACTTCAAAACGGACAAATTCTACGTTGTTAATGAAAATCTGTTTTTCGTTTTTGTCTGAACAAAACTTTGATCTTTTTCCTTTCCAGCAAAAACAAGAAAACAATTGAAAACGGGATTTTTCTTCTTTTAATAACGTTTTCAAAATAGGGTGTCGACGATCTTTTAAAAGAGGAGACAATGTCATTTATTTTAATTATGTAACGAAAAAACAAAAGACTAAACAGTGCCGATGGTTCTAAACAACATATTGATCGGCTATTAAGGTTATATTAAAATTAAAATGTTGGTCTTTTCATATAATGCTTCTTAAAGTCAAACAGAAATAACCATATTGCTAAAAAGTAAAAACTAAAAAGCCATTTTATAGCTAACGTTTTAAACACTCAGATAAGCAAAAATAACCATGATTTCTATGTCGAAATATTTTTTTCTCGAAGATAAAATCAATGTATCCGATCCATCCTTCTGTAGAAAATATCGCCAATGGTTTTAACAGCTGAAAACGACATGGATGCTTATTCCGAATGATCACCTAAAAGAATAGTTGGCTCTAATATATCTTTTCATCTTGTTAGTAAAAGAAAAGTCTTTCTAAACAAAGAAATTAAAGTAAACTTTATACTTACTTCTTTCTGTTTTCCTAAAATTATAGAAAAGGGAGAAAAAAAATGTGATATTTTAAATGAACTGAAGTTTTTTTCTCCAGTTTGAATTAAATTTAAAAACAGCCGACATTCGCGATCGATGTAAAATGATTTTTTTAAAGAGCGAAAGTCAAGGGAGGTAATTCATAGAAACTATGAAAGTCAAGGGAGATAATCAATAAAAACTATGATAAAATATCTCCTAGCCATCATTTGAAAAATGGACTCTACCACTCGAGTTCAGATACTTTTTAATAAAACTTCAGATGAAATTGATTAAGCGTGAACATATTTTTACTAAATGCAGTACGGGGAGGGCAGTATGTATACACGTACATACATACATATGTGTGTGTAGTGTCTGTATGTGTGTGTACAGTGGTGGATCTACTATTAATAATTAAACTAATGCAGCTTAAACTTCAGGGCCTCTAATCCAGGAGGGGCCCCAAAAGCAACTTTTTTTTAATGAGTGAGTTTTTGTACAGATCAAGCACAGAGATAAGTGATCGGTCGCTAAGCGAAATGATATCTAAACCAACGCGCTTCTTGGCGTTAGCAACGTTCCGTTTATGAGTGCTCGGGAGCACTGTTGAGATACGTCCTACGTTCAACGTGATCACATCCGTGTACTGTAGCAGCTTTGCCATGCAGTTACTATAAAGTAAACTACAGTGACTAAAAAACAAACTGAACACCATCATTTTTAATCCCATGTAGTAAAACATGATATTAAGAAATAATAATAAAAATTAAAAAGTTCTACTTGTTACCAATATTTTATATTTATTTTTATTTTTTTCAACATTATTACATAATTAAAAATTCATACTTCTTTTTTGTAAATTAAAAATTTAAAAAGCAAAAAAACAAAACAACTGAACATTAAAAATGTAATAGCCATACCGGCTATTACATTTTTAATGTTCATTATTTTATTATTATTTCTTAGTATCATGTTATTTCGTTATTTCTTAAACATGTACGATACGTTTTTTTTTCATTGAATTAACTAGTTTTCTTACATATTGTTTCATTTAGAACTCTGATATGAGAATCTGATTAGTCAAACTTTCAGTGGCAATGATGATGTATTCGAGGACGATGAGGTGCATTTGTGCATATACATTCCAGAAAAAATGAACAGGGAAGGGCGGGCATTTTGAGTTATTGGAATTTTTCAATGCTCAACAAAGAAAATTAAACTAAATCACCCAAAGAAGAACAAACTTACAAACATAAAATATTTAATTGAATCTTAGTGAAAATGTGTGTGTGTCCCCCCCCCACCATTATTAATGTATTACCAATCATTCTTACTATTACATTTTTTGCCTGCAATTTTTCTTTTAATAGCAAACATTTTCAATAAAATTTAAATCGGGGCTTTGGGGTGGCCAATTTAATAATTCACGTTTCAGTGACGACACCGGTGTAAAGACAAAATCCGTCCTTTTAGATTTGCAAAGATTTGGGGTGCTGGTCGCTCATATGATCCAATAATTCAATACCATTTCGTTCAAAAAACTCCCTTGCATATTTTGATGCCTACCTTGGGGCAGTTCATGAGAAAAATATTTTCTGGATTATGATTTTTAAATTACTATAACCTTTTTAGGGATATCTTAGACAAAACTGCCTTGAAGTACTATTGTAGTGCTGCGTATTCTCTATCCAATGGTGGAACTTCCATGGCTCTATCGGAGTTATGAACTTTCCCAAAAAGTGTGGTTCACCAAAATGTCAAAATTAAAAATTTGAAAAATGGATTTCATTTTTGAAGGTTTGAGCAAAAACTCACTTGGGATACCAATTCTCATTAAAATCTGGGGGGAGGAGGTGTTACAAACTTAACTGTTTTATGATTTGTCAGAGAATACACCCTATGCGAAGCAAGCTTTTCCTATCACATCTGATTTTCACTTAAAATAATACCTTGTTTGTGTATGTGATTGTATATGA
>VCCN01001496.1:428536-444908 GCA_006491835.1 Architeuthis dux | reverse complement strand
CTAATATTCTTATTATAGTTACAGGGTATAAATTAAGCTAATGTTTCATTCATTCCTCTATCTAATATGGAGCTAAAAATAAAACTCTTTGATAAACCTTGATCTTTAATAAAACACTTTTTTAATACAATTAAACAATGGAAATCCCTTATTGACACAAAATGAAATTTAAGAAAATTGTGTATTAAAAAATTCATCTACAGGTATATGTACCTCAAAAGATATGCAAAATTTACTTTTTGCATAAAATCTGAGAGGAAAATTCTTCTTTTTTGTTTTGTTTAATTGTATGCTCCTATCTAGTAAAATTTCTTCCGAGCGGGTTTAAATGTTATAAGACAAGAAATCATACTTTTAGTAATAGTTGATGTCTTTTTTTTATTTTCAATATGTGCCTCAAAAGATACACAGACATATTCACCCATAATTTCAAAACTATTATTCCTGGAGCCCTAATTTTATTTTTGCTTTTCATTGCACTAAATTGTCTCACTAACACTAAATAAATTGCAAATTTATATTAAAGATTTATATCCATTGCACTAGAGGATATTGAAAGTTATAATCTTATATAGACAAGTTTTCTGCATACCTCAAAAGATACAAAGACAGCATTTTTTTCGGTACCCGTTTACCATTGAATTACTATGAAATATTGGGTTCTGTGCAGATTTTCTGTCTAAAGTAGCAAGGGCAAGATACCTCCTATAAAATACTAAATTTACAAACTTAAATTCATATTCACAAATTTTAGCTGTTATGTGAAAAATCGTGTTATCACCCACCAAGAATCACTATTTCCCCCCCTACTCGTTGCAACAGAATATGAATTGTTAGCAGTTTTCCAGAAAGAGATAAACCTTGTGAATAAGAAACAGCAATCCGTTTGGGATTTAATGTTATTTTCAAAAAAAACTATAAACCAATAAATGTCTTTTGTATCTTTTGAGGTACCATTTTTTTTTAAGCAATTGTAGTTTGACAAATTTAAGAGTAGCTACATCTAGACTTTTTCATGATGCTGTTTAAATCTTTTTCGGCTGCATTTATTTCTTTTTTAAAAAAGAGTACATAATTTTTACTCCAGGGACAATGCTGGGTGCGCTTAACTGATCGAGTACATTTTCTGATTCAACCCAACAGGTGTTCTCTTTTTCTGGGAAAAAACAATGATTGTTTCTTTTAGTATATTGATTAAGGAATGAAACCATGTAGTCATTATTTTCTTCACTGCCCTCTGTTAGAATTCCTACATGCAACATAGATTCCAGTTTTTTAAGAATTAATAAGTTTGTTGGAGGGTCTTTCTGTTACTTTACAGATAATATGTTCAGTTGATTGTGATGTAATATAAGCATTGAACTGATTTACTTTGATAGGGATAATTTTGTGAAAGCTTTGGGTACCTTTTACTGTATGGGTTATGGGAAATCTGTTTTTAACTCATTGGATGTTTGGAGAATTGTTATCATTGCTGGAGGTTGTATTTGAACTGCTTGAATAATCTTTAAATTGCAATTTTGAGACTTCAGGTAATTTCAATTTTATATACCAATTTGTGAAAATATATTTACTTTCAGAGTGAATCCAATAAAAATGCTATCCCACATACTTATTAAATTCTCTCTTTGGTGTGTGACCACAAGTGTCTTTTCAAATTTGAACTAGTTCAAAATGCTGATCCATACACTTGACAAGTGTATGGGGGGGGGTCCTTCTAGTGTGTGTTTCCATGTAGATTTCTAAACTGGAACACAGTCGATCTACATACTTTTCTCTCCCATGTGTGATTGCATGTACATTTTAAAATCGTAACTTGCTAAAAATCTTGATCCACACAGCTGATAAGACTGGGATTTCTCTCCAGTGTGTATTTGCATGTCTTTTTAAATGAGAACTCTCTGGAAATGCTGATCCACACATTTGACAGGAAAATTATTTCTCTCCAGTGTGTATTCGCATATGCACTTTTAAATTGGAACTCTTTGAAAATGATGATCCACACACTTCACAAGAAAATGGTTTCTCTCCTGTGTGTATTCGCATGTGTGCTTTTAAATTAGAACTCTGCGAAAATGTTGATCCACACACTTGACAACAAAATGGTTTCTCTCCCGTGTGTATTCGCATGTGCACTAATAAATGAGAACTATCTGAAAATGCTGATCCACACACTTCACAAGAAAATGGTGTCTCTCCTGTGTGTATTCGCATGTGTTTATTTAAACTGGAATACTGTGAAAATGCTGATCCACAAAATTCACAAGAAAATGGTTTCTCTCCAGTGTGTATTCGCTTATGTTTATTTAAACTGGAATTCTGTGAAAATGCTGATCCACACACTTCACAAGAAAATGGTTTCTCTCCAGTGTGTGTTCGTATGTGTCTCTTCAAATGAGAATTCTCTGAAAATGCTGATCCACACACTTCACAAGAAAATGGTTTCTCTCCAGTGTGTGTTCGCATATGTATTTTCAATTTTGAACTGTGTAGAAATGCTGATTTGCACACTTGACAAGTGTAGGAATTCTCTCCAGTGTAGGTTTCCATGTGTAGTTTTGGATGTGAATTTAGTAAAAATGCTGATGTACAGACTCTGCAAGCATGTTTCTCTCCTTTGCATGCTTACATTTAATTCTAATATGAACTCTGTCAAAACGTAGATCCAGACACTTTGCAAGAATGTGTTTCCTCTTCAGCTTGTGTTTTCAAGTATCTCTTCAAATTTGAAAATCTTTGTTCTCCACTGCAATTGATATCTGTGAATGAAGAAGAAGCATTATTAATGAAAACAGGAGACTCATGCATTATTTGCAATTATAATAACTTAGTTTGTCTTTCAATGAACTGCAACAAATAATTCATGTTTAGTCATAAATAAAACAGGTCTGGTTAGTAACTATACCATTTTGGGGGTGATCAAATAAAAAATTGGAAAAAGTGGTGATCAATGAATAAGTTATTTCTCTCATCTTTTGTTGGATAACTAGAAAGTCAGAATTTTCGAAAAGAAGCATGAATGCTCCCAGACAAGAGACCAATTTAGCATAAAATTACGTTGTAAATTGCCCTCCACCAAAAAAGAAAACCCCAACTTATTCTTAAAAAATTTAAAAAAACAAAAGAAATTGTGTTTTCTAAACATAATAAAGAGTAAAAGTTTAAATTTTCAGTCCTCTGGTTCCATTGGTGTGACATATACATGCAACACATACATAGATAACCAGACAGGCAGAATCACTTAAAAACTATGTTCACAGCTATTTTTTATTTTTATATTGCTGTTCAACAAACATAATTAAATGGAGTATAATTTAAATACAGGAATTTTTACTTTTTCCTATGTTTTATTGATGGGAAACAAAAGGACATTCCATCATTGATTAAAACATATGAGAAAATTGTTTACCCTTCACAGTTAACCAACTAAACAAGTGCAATTGCGTCAAATCTTAAAAAACAAACTGAATAAAACATGGGAAGAACTTTTCATCTTCACATTTTCTTATATACAGCAACAGTCTAAGAGATTTATTAAGAAAGTTTTCATTCAAGTATTATTCTTCTAAATAGAGATAAAATGTCAATTTTTTAATGAGTTGATGTGTAGGGGGGAGGGCCGTCGGAAAGTTCCTGAACAAGGCAAAAAAAAATTTGGAATTTAAAAAAAATTAATATGCTAAAATATGCTCCGCAGTTCCCATTAATAACACCAGAAACTTTGTGGTGGCCATAGTTCTAGCCAACCTTGAGTTATGTGATAACAGACAGACAAAAAAGACAAATTATAGTAATCTTGAACTGACACTTGACCGGCCTTGAAACATGCATGCTCCTCAAAAACCTGTGTTTGACCTTTAAAGAATGTTCGCCAAAAGCCTGACAAAGCATTTTGAGGGTCTCGGTAGCAGATTTGCTGAGCTTTATGCAAAATTTGATGCAGATCGCAGAGATGTTCTCACACAACGTCACAAACCTTGTGTAATACGAGAACACAAGTAGATAGCACAAAGCCTATTGGCAGACTGACTCAGTAGGCTGAGTAACAATGAGTGTCAGCTGCGTGTACCTTTCAGTTGAACAGTACAATCACAGCACGTAGAGTCCGGGAACTTTCCAATACCACCTCGTATATAATAGGGAATGGTTTGAAAATTATTTTGCTGCAAGAAAACGTGTAGAATTATTGAAGATATTTCTTTTGGGAACGATTTTAAAATTCTAGCTATAAATGGAGTAAACCTGTAAATAAATGATATCATATCTGTGAACAATATTACCAATTTATTTAGTCTTCAAATCAAGTATATACTGTATTACAGTATACCTACTACTCTCATGGACTTTTGACAACAAACTTGTCACTGTACATTTTGTAAGTTAATTCAAAAGTCAAAATAAAGGTGGCAGGGGGAGTACCCTGGTAAATAAAAACGATTCATTAGCAAAAATGGAATTCACAACAATTAGAAAAAAAAAGTTGAATATAAAAAATTCGCATAAATTAGATTTCACAAAAATGATTAAATGAGTTTTTCAGAAATGATTCACACAATTCCAGATAATTTTTTAGATTCAATTGAGATGAAAATATTTTCGCATATTTCAAAATATTTCATCTTAATTTCTTTTTCGTGAGTTAAAGTAAAGAAGAAAGTTTTTCTAAACAAAGAATTTAAAGTAAACGTTATACCTACTTCTTTCTTTTGTTTTTCGCCTGATTTGTTTTCCTAAGCGCAATGAAAAAAATTAGAGAAAAAGGAAAAAAACAAATGTGAAATTTTATATAAACTAAATTTTTTTTCAGTTTGAATTAATTCTAAAAACAGCCGACATTTACAATCGATGCAACAAAAGGTCTTCTAAAGAGCGAGAGTCAAGGGAGATAATCAAACCATGAAAGTCAAGGGAGATAATTCATAAAAAATGTGAAAGATCTGAAATCTTTTTGAAATTATTCTTAGACAAGACATCAACATCCCCGCAAACAAAGCAATTAGATTCTATTTCAAACAGAAATCAGATAAAGGGAAATACAGAGGAAGGTCAAGAACAACTCTGACAGTAAAATAAAAAAGTGACCTAGATAAACTTGCCAAATCCAATCCCACACTAAAAGATCTCACATACACAAAAAAAACTAAAATTGACCCAGAGGATCTGCTTGAAGACTAGCCGTGTGGAGTACAATGGTAGATATGTGATGCCTAGGCAAGGGTGGCTTTGCCCTACCCAGTGTAAAGGCGATAAATAAAAGTAATAAAATTATTATATTCAACAGAATTAAAATCCACTCAATGGAATCCTCCAACTTTACAATTGGTATCTCCATGGACTTTTGACGAGGAACTTAGGAAGCGACATGTGTCGTAAAAACGCCTGAAACTTGTAGCATGCTAATTTGATCATAATTATCTTTGTGTCATTAGTAAGACGAAGACCCATTCAATGGAATCCTTAAACTTTACAATATTGATTTTTGGTTTTATTCAATAAATACAAGAAATAATATTTTTTATGACTTAAAATTAACAAATGCCAAAATGATAAAATGAAATAAATTTTTCTTTGAGTCACCCAAAAGGAAATTGGACTCGTCATGCAACAGGCGTTAGGGCATTAGTGCGAAGTGAATGTAAGCAACCTCAGCCAAAACTTGAACTCCGTTCGCCGATTCTGTTTTCCATGATAGTAATCATTACACCAACCCGCAACTTCAGTCCTTTGTGTTTGTAATTCATCGGCTATATAAGACACTCACTTAAGTTCATCTGGAGTTTGCTTCCTGCATATGGTCTCCTTATCTGAAGTACAACTTGAATGCCATAGAGAGGGTTTAGAGGAGAGCCACCAAGATCATTCCAAGATTGGGAGATATATCCTACACTGAAAGATTAAAACAACTTAATCTAGAAATCCTTGTAAATAGAAGAAAACGTGCTGACCTACTAGAGGTCTATAGAATCCGGAACAACATACATAGAGTAGATGCTAACATTCATCACGCAAAATGCCCTGATAAGAAAATGCTGACTTCATCTATGTGCAGTAAAACCAGAGGACACAGCCATAAACTACAAATTCAGACCTCCACTGATGTTAGAAAAGACTTCTTCTTGGCAAGAGTAGCAAACGCATGGAAGTGAAAAGATGATCATATCTGAGAATATCAATATTTTAAAACATAATCTTAATTCTGATATCGGACATACCAAATTTAACTATCATTTTTCTTGTTAGTTTAATCCCAGCCCAACTACACTGAAGCTGGCTTAATGATGCAATTAACTGCTGTCAAAAGCCTATTCAAGTATATGTATGAAATCAAATGATGGATAATTTTATATCCGACAGAATATAATAATTTTAATTACATTTATTAGTTGAGAACCTATATTTGCCTGGCGTCGGTGTGAGCGACTGCCAAACGAGTGGCCTAAATCATAAATGTGAATAAAGAAACGAACTTTGTGCAGGGATCGAACCCGCGTCCATTCTGGAAGCTACCTTATATGCAGGTACTGCTCTAACCGACTGAGCTAACGAAGATCTCATGGTAGGCAGGATTTTTTTTTAATCCTACCACATTTACGATTTAGGCCGCTCGTTTAGCAGTCGCTCACACCGGCGCCGGGCAAATATAGATTCTCAACTAATAAATGTCATTATAATTATCAAGTATATGTATTTAAGTATAAAATTAACAAAAGATAGAAAAGTCTCCTAAATGGTAAAATGTGAAAAAAAACTTTTGAACTCTAAGCCGGAAATACAATTCTAAGCTTGGTTCGTGACTATTAGTGTAATTTCAGATTAATACTCTTAAGAAAGGCATGAACCTAAAGAATCCTACTCATTAAAACAAGTATTGTCTCAATGATAAAGACATTAGTCCAAAAAATATATGGAATAATTTACTTGAGGCCTACGTAAACAAAGGGAGATAACCTTTGTCAAGAGTTATCTACCTTACACTGTTATTTTAAAAAATAATGTGCGGCATTGGCATCTTTGTGCATCACATTCACAAACAAAAATGTTTTTATTTTCCCGTCAGTAATTCATAAAATAGATTTCTCTATTTCTCTCATTTCCTGATAAATAAATGCATTGAACAATTACATTGTATTTGCTAAGATTGATCACCAACATTCTAAATGAATATTATTGATAAACCAGGTCTTGTTTTCCGGTGATGTGTCCATTTGTTTAATATGTTTCATACACAGAGAAATGTTTAAAGTTTGGCTTCCGTTACTGTCTAAGGTAGGAGTAAGTTTAGGACTATGGTTAGAGTGAGTTTAGGACTAGGGTAAGTGTAGTACTCGTTTAAATCAATTGTTTGGTTCTTTGGAAGGAGCACATAGTAGAGGACTCCCTTCCAATCTCATCATATACACAGCATTACCTTCTTTGGATGAAGACAGGCCTTTGGCACAATTAGTGGTGGTTCATTTCACTTACTCCATGATGTCTTGAGTTCCATGTTGTTGCAAAGTATCCACTCCTCATCACCCATCACAATATGTTTAAAACACAGAACATTTTCATTACATTTAAATTTGGTTTCAGTTACTATCTAAGGTAGGAATAAGTTTAAGACATTATGTTGTCTTTAATTAGGTGTTAGGGTATTATGTCGATTTAAGTTTCAAATTGTCTCTATGTCTACAACTGGATATTATCTCATCTCTCTGATTAAGCAAATTTGTTTTATCTCTGAATCTTAAAATTCTATGCTTTTCCTCTAGGCTAATTAGACATTTCACCCATAAGCTTCTAGGTGGGGCTGTTTTGGTGAATATTTCACAATTTCAGGGGTTTTCCTTCAATTCCCAAACATATTTCGACTAAGTGGTGCTATTTAAAGACTACATAATGCTTAATGTGATTAACGAATAGAGAACTAGAATAACATCAAAACAACTTAAATACCAATAGCGCTCGGAATATATTGATAAGAAGCGAACTATGCTGGAATGAAACTAAGTAAAATTTATGCTACATAAACCCACTTGTTAATAAAATGAAAATTTCAAATTAAGACATCATTAAATAGATAGCAGAGTAAATTCTTAGTTAATGTTATAATAAATATTAACGGGCGATCGAAGCCAAGTACAAATGTAGGTCATATAAATCTATCAAACATTAAAACTTTAAATCCCAAGCTTTGACATCATTAAATATATATATTATATGAAATAAGGTATTAATGGAAATTTTACAACATACCCACGTACACCCTAACCATAAAACCACATAGCAGTTTACAGAGACTTAGAAAAATCCCCCCATCCCCACCTGCTTATAAGCTCTATGGTGGAATGGTTATTATTTTGAGGACATTTCAAAGAGAAAAGAAAAAAATTCCAACAGTCACCCCAAATGGACAAAAAAAAGGGGGGGCAGAGATAACAAAACTCTGGGTTGTGTTTTTACTCGTTCAGTTTGATAATCGTTAATAAACGTGAAACAAGATACCGCTTGTACGGTTCTTTCTTTTACAAGATGTATATATCATCATCATCATCATCAGCCTTTATAAGTCCACTGCTGGAAAAAGGCCTTTCCCATCTCCTTCCATGACGACCTATCTTGTGCTAACCTCTATCAAGTCTTACCGGCAAACTTTTCTATCTCATCCCTCCATCTTGTATCTGGTCTTTTCCTACTTCGTTTACTGTCTCATGGGCACCAATCTCTTAGTCTTTCCCCCCATCTATTGTCATTTCCTCTTGCTAGGTGGCCAGCCCATCTCCACTTTTGCTGCTTAATTAGTTGTATAATATCTTTCACTCTAGTCCTCTCTCTGATTCATGCTGATCTTTTTCTAGCTCTTAGAGTTATCCCTAGCATTGCTCTTTCCATGGCTCTCTGTGCTATTCTGAGTTGTTTTTCAGCTCTTTTGGTTAATTTCTATGTTTCTCATCCATAGGTCATGGCTGGTATTATGCAGCCGTTGTATACTTTACGCTTTAGGCACATTGGTAAGGTGCTTTTCAGAATGTCTCTATTCATACCAAATGCTTTCCAACACATTAAAGGAAACATTTAACACAAAATCATATTCGGACAGTCTCAAAAGCAATTTAAGAAAAGAAAAAAGAATGATACAAAAATAAAATTAAAATATTCAACTTTTATTAAAAGAATTGAAGTGGCTCAGTCCCATAAGTGATCCACTGTGCCCCGATTCATTGTGCCCCACAAACCTTACATCTCTCTAAAGAGCAAGCACAGTGATTGCAGTTGGGACAAGAAATAATTCTAACACAATCCTAATTTCACGTCATATAACACAATTAGAAAATTCTGAACAGTTGTGGCTCTATAAAGAAAGTAAGAGTACTTCTGAATATTACTTTTGGCTTAAAATTAGGTTTCTTAGCTTGCACACTGTACAGTAATGCTCAAGCAGGGAAGTTTTTTACAAAATAAGATGGTGGATGTGTTGACTTGAGAAAAAGAAATAGTAGCCGTCCATATCTGGAGAGAGAAAGGTGAGCACTTTCCTTTCTGGGAGGAAATCCAGATTATTGACAGAGAACGCTGTTGGAAACAGAGAAAAATCAAAGAGGCAGCTCATATCAACATGTCGACTAGAACAGACAAGTGCAGAGTTCAACCCAATGTGCCTTCCGTTGCTCAACAGGCCCAAATCCGACAAGACAAGGATAAAGAAACACCTGAATCCTATGTTATAAGGGATACCTCCTTTAAAATTGAAAAGAATTCTGTTTACCCCATCACATTCAGATATTACACCTGAAGAAGGCCGAAGAATGGATCAGCTGAAACGTCAGGTTAACAACACAAACAACAAGAAGGGGTTCAATTGTCCAAAGAACTATTTGTAAGTAGCCGTCCTGTTGTGTATTCACATTTGTAAAAAATCATAATGATTCACTGTGTCCTGTGATCCACTGTGCCCCAGTTTCGCCTACACTAGTTAATCCCCATGAAAAGATTCACAGATATATTTGAATATTTGAATATCTTTGAGATTTTTTTTTACAAAAGAAACCACTGAAATCATTTTTAGTTGAAGAGTCCTTTTTTTCAAAGTAGAAGATATTTTTATCAGCAAAATTGTTATCTTTAAGTGGATGAGTCCATCATTATGGGCGGAGGAACAGAAAAAATAACACTGTTCAATATATAAGTAGATATATATTAGGTATGTGCAAACTTTGCAGTGGAAAACCACTTTTCATCAGTGTATCCAGTCTCTTGTTTTTAAAAAGATTCTGGGAACTTTTGCTCACACCTAATATATATTACTTGCACTTCAATATCTTGAGCCACAAGAATCACAGAAGCTCCTTCCTTCTGCTAGGCCAAGGCATGGGATTTCTCTTTAGTTGTAAGCTTATGCCACCCCATGGCAGCACTCAGAGGCAGAGTTATAATGCTCCAAAAGCAGCTAAAAATGGCAATTAGAATTGTAGATCGAATGGTAAACAGCATGTGTTCTTGGACAGTTCTTGATGCAAGGACACCAACTCTGCCTTGGCACAAGGCTATGGGTTTGGATGTTGCCAGATGTATGATGACTCCCTTCTGCCTTTTACTTGATGGGAAATCAAATCCAACCTAAACACAGTTTTGCTTGTTTAGTTTTAGTTTTGATTTCTTTTGCAGCCACTACATATATATATATATATGAAATCAAATGATGGATAATTTTATATCTATTTATAAAATTATCTATTCATTCTGAGTACTTCATACTGTCGGCATTGGCCCCCCCACTTTCATATGCTTTAATGTAGGGGTGTAGCTGATATATGATTTGTTTTGTTGAAATTGAAAGAAATGATTTTGTTTATTTTTTGGTAAAATCGAAGAAATATACCATGTTAACTCCCTTTGTTTTTGTTTTGAGAATAACATCCCTTGTCATCTGACAGCTTGGGGTTGCAAAAGTAAATTAACGCCCAACTATATGAAAATTGTTTGACATAGTAGTATTTTATTCAATTTAGTAAAGTATTATATTTATATTATAAAAATCATTCATATAAGTTGTGTATATCAACGTGGTGAAGTATAAAAATGAAGATTTCTCGTCACATGCATTTTGAGTCCCCCCCCCACATACTCAATCTCGGCCCCCAAGTGGCTCCCCTACTTTCTAAGAACTAGAAATGCCACTGCTTATAATCTCTATTTCAAGAGATGTAAGAACCGTTTTTTTAGGCATAATCACTTTTATTTTTAAACACTTATTTAATGAGGCATGTCTCTGTCAGAGTTTTCATCCTTTCTGTTTTGATCTTTGAGCAGTTGCCATTCCATGCCGAGTAGAATCAAACAAATTCTTGTGTATTTGATATTCCGTAAGCAGTGAACTGAAACCTCTGGGTGGGTACAAGAATTTTCAGCTACATTTAAGAACACCAGTCGACTCCAGATTAGAATCAACCACCAGAAACTGGTACAGCTTGGGAAATTGGTTTTTATGTACCTTATATTGGTCAGTAGGTACCATGCAGTAATTAGACTGATGTAGGTTTCTACCAATTGTTTCCCAGCTACTCATCTTTTTATGATGAGCGTGGGTTACATAGTTTAGTAGGAGAAGGTGTAACAATATTTGTCTCTGCTTGACCATTTCCTCTCTAGGCTAGACTTGAAAGTGTTCACATTCTATGCAGTGACCGTGGCTTCACTCAGACAGTTCCAGTCCCCACTCACTCTTGCAGTGAATCAATTAAAGAAATCAATTACTGGCTTTTTGGAATGAAAAGGGTGTGCTTACAGTAGAGTTGCAAAATTTGTTTTTAAAATTTGTTTTTGTTGAGATCAATGATTAATATTCATTTTTAATCACCGCTACCCACAACACTGGTTTATTGCTGGGTTTAGCTTATTCATGTGTTCTGACATTTATATCTATCTATGTATGTATCTATGTACCCGGACTTCGCCCAGCCCTAACTGTTCATAATAGAAACTTGAAATTTTGCACACACACTCGCCTCAAAGAGATGGGAAAATGTTTTTTGTTTATTGAAAATTCCCGTCTAAATAGGTTTTTAGAGGGAGATTCAATATGCAATGTAAGTTTATGCTAAATTGGTCACTAGTTTGCGCCCACTTGTTTTTAAAAATTTCAGACCATTTCTAGTGATCACAGCCCAACAAAAGGTGAGAGAAGTAACTTATTCATTGATCACCCCTTTTTCCAACTTTTTAATTGATCATCCCCAGCACAGCATATATGGGTGGCAGTGATTCATAATTTCCTGTGGAATGCTAGTTTTGTTTTGTTTTTACTATAGATTATTAGTGTATATCTTAATTTTAATGTCAGAAGTCGTCTTCTATTCTATAAAACAACTAGCTCTGTTTGTCACTGTGTACCCCCCCCCCCTCTAAACATAGGCACAGCTCAACCAAATTTGGCATGCATACTCAAGGGGAATATTTTAAAGTAAAAAGTTTTCAGAAACAATTTTTTTAAGCGTTTTCGAGGAGGGCTTCTATTTACAATGTAACTATAACACTAAACTGAACCTTTACTTTCCATTCAATATACATATCAGTGCCGTAGGAGCTGGTCCGGTTGGTCCGGCCATCATCGTACCAATATTTTGCAAAGATAGGGTAAAAAATTGTGAAAAAATTACAGTGAAACAATTAAAAACAAGAAAATTCTTTTCAACCATACCAATCTTGAAAAGCTTCCTACACCATTTGTAATTTACTCGACATAAAACTAATAAGTATTACGATTTAAAAGACTTTGTGAGAAATTAATGAACTCTAAACTTTATTCAAACGTTTAAATTTTTCACTGTAATTTTTTCACAATTTTAGACCCTATCTTTGCAAAATATTGGTCCGGCAATGGCTGGACCAAACAGACCGGCTCATACGCCACTGCATATATACATATACATACTAGCTGGAAACTGCCTGATAGTCTAAAATAAATGCACTCAATCCTGACCCAAAGGAACTCCTCTTGTAACCTGAGCAAAATACATAAAAAAACATCTATTTTTTCCTTTCATACAATTTCAGGAATTTGGCTGGTAGTCAAACCTGAAATTCCTAATGACCTATGAATATGGATGGATATATTAATGCAGACGAATATATTATATGCGAGGTGTGTCTATTAACTGGACTTATGTAAATCAAATAACAGCATGCACGTGTGAACAGCAAGATATACAATGACCAATGGACAAGCATAAACAAGCCCTGAAGGTTTCAATCTACTCACATTTTCACTATTACTCATCGCTTGTGGTAGACATGTTTTTAATCACTGCTGCATACAAAACTGGTTTATTGTTGGGTTTAGGTTATTCATGTTTTCTGACATTTATATGTATCTATCTATGTGTCCGGACTTCGCCCAGCCCTAACCGTTGATAGTAGAAACTTGAGATTTTACACACACACTCTCCTCAATGAGTATGGAAAATGATTTTTTTTTGTTTTTTGAAAATTCCCTTCCAAAAAAGGGTTTTAGTGGGGGGTTCAGTATGCAATGTAAGTTTATGCTAAATTGGTCACTAATTTGTGCCCACTTGTTTTTTGAAAATTCTGACCTTTTTTAGTGATCACAGCCCAACATTTTAATTAATCACCCCCAACACAACAATTATGGGTGGCAGTGATTCATAATTTCCCTTTGGATTCTACTTTATTTCTGGTGTGTTGTAAAACTGGTCAGTTCAAAAATCGAGAAAAGCATTTATTCATAAACAGTGAAGTCACCCTTTTAGGCTGTCATTATATTCTTCTGCATTATTAGCAACCGTCAACCAGAACTGTCACCAAGACTGTCAACATAGGTTTCATGCAGGTTGCACCAATGGAGCTAGAGGGCTGAAAATTTAAACATTTACTCCTCTAACAGTTTTTTTTGTGAAGAATGGGCAGACACAATCCTTGTGAATGCAGCAGTCACCTAGTACACAAGCTCACTTAATGGCATCTCACTTCTGACTGAATAACCTCAGCGGAGAGTGTCAGTTCATGAATGCGCAGTAAGGTCCCTTCTGATTGGTTGCCAAGTTACATCAAGACTGGGCAACATTCTGGAGATATTCAAAATGGCTGGACAAACCTTGTATATGTGCACACACACACACACACACACATGTATATATATAGAGAGAAAGACAGGAGGGTGAGTCAGTGGTGTACCAAGGTGGGGGCGGTGGGGCGCCCTGCCCTGGGTGACACCATCAGAGGGGGTGACACCAAGATGACTGCCTAAAAATCTTTCATATAGTTTTGTGGTTATTCTTTTTTCTAATGAAAGATCTGTCTGTCCACACAATATCTCCGAAAGTAGTCAATGACAATTTGTGGAAGGGTGGGAAATGGGGTAGGTAGAGTTGGTTAAATTTTGGGGCGGATCCAGGAATTTGATTGAGAGATATTTTTCCATTTATGTATATGCTAATGACTGTCCACACAATATCTCCAAAAGTTCTCAATGGGTTTCAATGACATTTTGTGGAAGGATGGACAATAGGGTATGAAAGAAGTGATTCAATCTTTGGGTGGATCCATTCACAATTACCTCCCCTACGTCGTAGTTATATGTCCAAACCACATAATATCGCCAAAAATTCATGTCTACACAATATCACAAAAAGTCTGTAGGGGGGGGAGGGGTGACACCATGAGTGCCCCGGGTGACACCAACCATAGGCCTGCCACAGGGGGGAGCACCTGGCATTGTACCGTAGTTAGAATACCAATGTTACAAAACAGTGATAGTAAGTCTGTTTCTCTTTGAGTGCTCCTTGACTATGGCCTTGTACCAAATTCGTTCTAATTTCCCAGATATAATTGATTTAGTGGCATTTCTCACGAAAAAGAAAATTCTAAAAGTCAGTGGAAACGCACACAAACCCGAGGAAAGCCGAACAATGCATCGACTGGAATGTATTAAAAACAACAAAGATGAAGATAATGGTAAAAAAAAATATATATGAAATAATGAAAATACTTCATCTCAAAACAGTAAAGAGTTCTGATTAGTCACTCAATAAAAACTGTCACGTGACCAACGTTTTTTGGCAGCATGAAACAATGAAAAAGAAGGGAAACAAACAAAAAAAAACCCGGGTCTGGTTAGTCACTCAATAGACCGTCTTTTGTCAGCATGCCTTGTTGGGGGTGATCAATTAAAAAATTGGAAAAAAGGGTGATCAATGAATAAGTTACTTCTTCCGCCTTTTGTTTGATCACTAAAAATTCTGAATTCTCAAAAAAACAAGCATGAATGCTGCCGGACACAAACTGAGGGACCAATTTAGCATATACTTACATTGTAAATTGAACACTCAGCAAAAAAATTTGATGGTGGGGGGAATTTTCTAAAAACATAATACAGAGTAAATATTTATATTTTCAGCCCTCTAGCTCCATTCCTGTGGCCTATCCACGCGACTTATACATAGCCAGCAGAATCACTTAAAAACTGCAGAAATCTATGTTGACTATGTTGACAGATTTGGTTGACGGTCTCTAACTACTGGAAACCCTGACATACATGTTAAGATTGGTTTGGTCCTCAAGAATAATCATATATAATTATTTGAGATTGTTTTACATTTTAGTCCCAGTTATCATGAAGTGGGAAACAAAAAATGATTTGTGAAAATGATTTATGTTAATTTTAGAGGAAAAACAAATTATTTCTTGCAGAAGTACCCGACCTTACCTAGGTTTATAAATGTCTAAAATAGATACAATCACATGAGTTCACTATACTTTGTCTCAATTGCTTTAAAAAGATCCAGTCAATCTCCACTCGGTCTGGGGATGTTGATCCTATCAGAATTGTTGCTTCCAAGCAATTCAAGAAATAAGCAAATCAATTTAAATAATAATAATTAAGTAGATGTGCAGTTGAACTGGTGTTTGCAAGTGGCCAAGTGAAATCTTTCTGGCAATCAACTGCATGCCCCAAGCATCGCTCAGCTAGTTTCCAAAATATTTTCTGACAGATTCCCCCTCTGGAGCATTTGATACAACTACCTTGGTGAATGCATTGAAGCCAGGACTGTTGGGTTCGTCCTTGAACATGTATTTCATGAGTTAGCGTATGACCTGCTCATACTCAAACTCAATCATATTTGTTTGAAAGTAAAACTCGAACAGTTTGTTTCAATCTTCACAACACAAAAAATAGGTTTTCAAAGTACAGAAAACTGACAGATTCCTGCTAGTTTGGGCCATCAGCAACTAAAGATCATTTGCAAAAAAAAGAAAAGAAAAGAAATGATTAAGATTCGGGTAAGGGGTGCACAAATATTTTTAACAGGATATTTGGCTTCATCCCTGTATCCAAATCTTATCCAACCCACAAAAAAAATAAAACTGACATGAAACA
>VCCN01001496.1:370460-381590 GCA_006491835.1 Architeuthis dux | reverse complement strand
ATATCATGATAGTGCGGCTGTCTGCGACTGTTGGTGCAGATCAACATGACAATATGGCTGACTGCAGCTTTAAGTACAGACCCTGGTCACTCCAATAAAAGCAGAGGAGTGATCCGACAGTATAGTAGCCTGAGCAGATTCAAGCCCAGATCCAAATCACAGCCCTATGGAGAAAAAAACCCCCCAAAACACAAATCCACATATTCTTATGAAGTTTTAACGAATGTTAGTTTGTTGGTGGTTCAACTATATTTAGTTGGTTGGATGTTATTGGTTAGTTTATTCCATTCCTTTATTTCTTTAAGTGTTGACTTAGAAAGAGTCCACAGATCCCAATTTCTTTTTATCTGGCATTAGTGAAGTCGAGATTTTACTGGCTTCGCAATATTTGTATATAAAGACTGAGTTACTTCAAAAGAGGGGGCTGGTCATCTTCACTAAATGTCTTCTTTTCCCTACCCTGGTTTCTAGTTTCGGTGAGGGGATGTGAGGAGAGGAAGGGGGAGGTATCTCATTGTGTCATTGCCATCTTGTTATTTTTTGTTAGTTTTCTAAACAAGGAACGAAAACGCTTTGCTGTTTACAATAAAATTTGGATTTAAATTTGTTAGTGTTAGTCAAATACATCGGTTAAAATAGATTTACTTACAAACTTTAGATTCAGGACAGATCCCAATAGATAGATAGATAGATAGATAGATAGATAGATACATAAATATGGACAGACAGTGATAGATGCATAGACAGAGATAGGAACAGATTGAGATAGATAGATAGATAGATAGATACGAACAGACTGAAATAGATAGATATGAACAGACTGAGATAGATAGATATGAACAGACTGAGATAGATAGATAGATAGATAGATAGCTGGATTGTTTTTTAATAACAAGCATGAGTAGTCAGAATAACAGAATTGTTTGCATTGATACAAGGTTTTAGAAGATTTTGGGGGACATTTATCAGAATTTCACTGACAACTTATTTTGATTGGCCACTGTATGGTTGGCATTTATGCTCTCCTGCAGACTCAAGAAAAGAGGTACTACACTCTCTACAAGAAACACACACACACACACACACACACACACACACACACACACACACACACACACACACACACAGAGGGGGTTGTCTTGAGAAAGTTTGAGGCCCCCTCAGCAAAGTAATATGCTGGGCACCTTAACCCCCTCGCCCCCAACACATTAAAATTAAATTGTGAAATTGTGAAATTTGCGGCATTTCATTGCAGAAAATTTAGGTTTAGAGAAGGTTCTCTATGTCTGCTATTCAATAATATGAACCATAATTTATTTAAAAAAAATTGAATTTCATGGCCCCTAAAATCGTAGGGATCTAGGGAAATTGCCCAGTGTGCTCATGCGATAAGACGGCACTGCACACACACACACACACACACACAACTTGTCCAACATTCAAATCTTGAAAACTTCCCTATCAGCAACAAAGTAACAGTAGGTCAGATCTGATGATTCACAAAGAGCTAAAATTAGAATCAATCAGCTCAGATGTCTAATTTGAGAATTATCAAAATAACAAAGATAAGCATTTATTGAAAATTTAAAGACATATTCTATTAAATGCATGAGAACAAATAAATCTATATAAAAACATTTTTTCAATAAGGCTTTTTTGAAAATGCAATGAATAAATAGAAGATATAAAATCAATCATTCTTGGTTATTCGCAATGTTGATCAAACTCTTCCTGACACTGGGAACTGCTTTTTTTTTCCGTTTTTATGCTTGGGATTCTAACTATTGTATTAGTTTTATGACTTTCAGAAACGTAAGATAACTGGATGAACATTTTCTTTATTTCCTTAAAAAAAAAGAAATCAATTTTCCCTATTCATGTCCATCACAATTGCCGAAGCGGCTGGGAGATCACACAAAAGATTAGATAAGAATTGAACATAATAATAACAGGTCTGGTTAGTCACACAGTAGAAACCGTCACGTGACCAATGTCTTTTGGCAGCATGCCGTGTTGGGGATGATCAATTACAAAATTGGAAAAAGGGGTGACCAATGAATAAGTTACTTCGCGCGCTTTTTGGTGGGCAGTGATCACTAAAAAAAGTCTGAATTTTCAACAAAAAAAACAAGTGTGAATACTGCTGGACATAAACTAAGGGACCAATATAATATAAACTTACATTGCCAATTGTCCCTCCCACTAAAAACCAATTTGGGGGGATTTTTAAAAAATACAAAAAAAAAAAGTTAAAAAAAAAAAAAGTTGTTTCTTTTTAAATTTTCAGCATTCTAGCTCCATTGGTGCGGCCTGTATGTGTGATGCCTATATACATACATACATAGGCAGTGAGACCAGCTTAAAAACTGAAGAAACCTATTTTGTCAGTTTTGGTGACAGATTTGGTTGATGGTTTCTAATAAAATGGAGGAGGAGGAAGGGGGAAGAAAGAAGGAGAAGGAGGAGGCGGAATGACTTATCAATTGTCAGAAAATATAGAAAATAAATATTGATTTTATTTTAAAATCTTTTAGATGATTCTCCTTCAAGGATTTTAGTACAGGTATACCTTGAATAGTGCAGTTAATTCATTTCAAAATCTTCTGTACTGTTCAAAACTGCACTGTTCAAGATCTTATTATAATTTAAATTATTTTTCCAGCTTATACTTAGTTACATTAATTTGTATAGCAATATCCTAACAAGTGATGGAAATGGGTTTTGGGGACTAGGTAAACAGTAAGGCTGGGTTTTCGTAACTAGATAAATGATAAGACTGGGTTTTGGGAACTAGGTAAATAGTAAGACTGGGTTTTGGGAACTAGGTAAACGGTAAGACTGGGTTTGGGGAACTAGGTATATGGTAAGGCTGGGTTTTGGGAACTAGGTAAATGGTAAGACTGGGTTTTGGTAACTAGATAAATGGTAAGACTGGGTTTTGGGAACTAGGTAAACGGTAAGACTGGTTTTTGGGAACTAGGTAAACAGTAAGACTGGGTTGTGGTAACTAGGTATATGGTAAGGCTGGGTTTTGGGAACTAGGTAAATGGTAAGGCTGTGTTTTGGGAACTAGGTAAATGGTAAGGCTGGGTTTTAGTAACTAGGTAAATGGTAAGGCTGTGTTTTAGGAACTAGGTAAACGGTAAGGCTTGGTTTTGGTAACTAGGTAAATGGTAAGTCTGGGTTTTAGTAACTAGGTAAACGGTAAGGCTGGGTTTTGGTAACTAGGTATATGGTAATGTCTCCATTAGTAGACATTGATGATATAAAAAAACCCTGGAAATTGAGAAGTAGGTATATGTTAATGCCTACAAATTTCTGAAAGAAAAACAATACACAAATAACTTGTAGAGAAATTTAGTTTTGAAGATCTCACAACTTTTTAATCTGTAAGTAATATTCAACTACAAATATTATTTTACATGTTTTTAATATACACTAAGTTGGAATGATAATCAGGAGTAGCTTGTCTATATGTTTAGATGTGCACAAGGAATGTTGGATGTAGTTGCTTTACCTTTCTTCTTTCTCAAGTAGTCAACAATAAAATAGTAAATCAATCTTTATTATTATTGGATGAAGTATTGTAATACAGTATTTTTATTAAATTTAGTTTTTGCCTTCATCCTAATTTTAGTTGCTTTTATACAACTTTATTTCCGATTGCGCTGTTATTCATTGCCATAGAAACAGTGGCCCGAATTAATAAGTTCTAGAAGTAATTGATGAATACATCTACCTAGGACAGGTAATAAAGCTAGAGAAAAACCATGACTGCAAAATAAAACGACGCATAACGATAGGTTGGAAAGCATTTGGTATGAATAGAGACCTTCTGAGAAGCACCTTGCCAATGTGCCTAAAGCGTAAAGTAGATAACGGCTGCATAATACTAGCGAAACATGGAAATTAACCAAACGAGCTGAAAACCAACTTGGCACAGGGAGCTATGTAAAGAGCAATGTTAGGGATAACTCTAAGAGATAGAAAAAGATCAACATAGATCAGAGAGAGGACTAGAGTGAAGGATATTATACAACTAATTAAGCAGCAAAAATGGAGATGGGCTGGCCACCTAGCAAGAAGAGATGATAATAGATGGGGGAAAAGACTAACCGATTGGTGTCCATGGGACAGTAAACGAAGTAGGAAAATACCAGATACAAGATGGAGGGACAAGATAGAAAAGTTTGCTGGTAAGACGTGGCAGAGGTTAGCACAAGATAGGTTGTCATGGAAGGAGTTGGGAAAGGGCTTTGTCCAGCAGTGGACTTATAACAGACGACGACGACGACAACGACGACTGTGGTTCGGAGGCCTGATTTTGTTTTTCACTCCTTCGTTTGTGATACGTAACTTTAGTTAAATGTATTCTTGGACAAAATTCAAAGTTGCCACTGATTTTTCAGTAAATGCTTTGTTTTCTATCTAACTTTGCAAACCTTTGCCTTGTTGTGAGGACAAAACTAAAAGCATTTGATAAACTACAAATGAAGACCATGATGATAAAAGCAACTAAAATTAGGATGAAGGCAAAAACTAGTCAAATTTAATAAAAATACTGAATAAAATAGTACTGAAAAAGAGGAGTATTTAAGAGAGCAATTGTACTGCTATGTATGGAATGAATTAGATGAGGCATTTTGTATTCAACAGGCAATAAAAGTTTATATACGTACAATAAATAGAAAGTTAATAAGGGTGATTTAACATGAGCTCAAACGGTTCTGTGATGAAACATTGAATGAGATGAAAGATTCAAGAAACTTTCTTGGTTACAACACATTATGTTAGTGGAGTATTGTGATAAGAATACAGAGTTTCAAAGTAATATTAAGAGTTCAAATGTTACAGTGTTCATTTTAGATTGTCCAGTAAACGGAAATGTCTTCTGTATAAAGTTCTTCTGATAACTAGAACATAGCGTGTCAAAAGGTTCACTTTCTTGTTTCATATTTGAGTATTTGTGTGTGTGTATGTGTATGCAACAGTGTTGGTTGGGAAAAGGCACAAGTATAAGATGCTGTTGTGACCGATAACATGTCTCTATGACAGAAACAGTTGCACAGGGTTGCTAGATTAGTTTTCTCAAAATCGGACATGAGTGTTTCAGAGTCGGACAAACTCAGTCATTCCTGTGCCAAATTGGTCAAATTCGGACAGAAAAATTTGATGGCTAAAAACAGCATAGTTGCGAAAAATAGCTGGTAATGGCTAAAAGTAGCTAGATTATTATCACAATATAAAATGCTGTTGTGAGTGACTGCCTCTATGACAGGATCAGTTGCACAGGGTTGCTAGATTAGTTTCTCAAAATCGGACATGAGTGTTCCAAAAATCATACGGTTATCCCGGCATCAAATTGGTCAAATTTGGACAGAAATATTTGATGGCTAAAAATAGCTGATAGTGGCTGAAAGTAGCTAGATTATTATCACAATATAAGATGCTGTTTTGATCGATAACATATCTCCCTGACGGACAGTTGCACAGGAGAAATGTCTTATTGTCTGTTAATAACCTTCAACCAAAACTGTTAACATAGGTTTCTTCAGTTTTTAAGTGATGTATGTATGTATATGACATGTGTACAGGTTGCACCAATGGAGCTCCTTATTATGTCAAGAAAAAACATTTTTTTTGTTTTTTCAAATAAGCTTTTAGTGGGGGGTTCAATTTATAATGTAAGTTTATGCCGAATTGGTCTCTTAGTTTGTGTTCATGCTTGTGTCTTGAAAATTCGGACCTTTTAGTGATTGTTGCCTAACAAAAGGCGAGAGAAGTAACTTATTCATTGATCAACCTTTTTTCCATTCACGTTCAACAAGGCATGCTGCCAAAAGATGTTGAGTGACTCACCAGACCTGTCTTTTATCTTATTCAGGTGGCTTCCAGAGAACAGTTTTTGGAGATGTACAACTGCCTCTTTGATAGGTCCAAAAAGATAATCTGTGGTCATGTGATTGGTTGTGCATTTTTTAATTCAATTTTTGACGGGCACCCTGTGAAGCTCATGTGATACTATTTGGTAGTGTTTAGGCCTAAACAAGGTGGTTTCTTAGTTGTGCTTCAGGAGTGACGGAGTTCACATCAGATCACCACATACTTATGTGACAGAGTCAAGGCAGACCATATAATATGGTCAGCCGTGGTCAGCGTATAAAATACTGCAATTTCTGTAGCTTATTTCAAGAAGACTTGTAAGCTAAAATGGTTCATGATGATTGCTTGACTTCTCCCCCAAGTGGTATAATGGAGTAAATATTCACAACACTTAGCTTAGTCTAGAACAGGGTTAAAATGAGGATTGAACTCACTTCTAGTGTAGCAATATGACCCCATTAGATAGAAAGATAGATAGAATAAGTTTAAATATGTATATTCAAAATCATGCAGTGTGTATATGAAATGTGTTTGTTAGGCCAGGAATTAGGATGAGGGCTATATTGACAAATGGTAAACAAAATGAATTGTTTTATTTGGTTGAAATTGAAAAGTAAGGAATGTTATTAAAATGAAGGTTTTGTTTTGTTAAAATAACAAACAAAAGATTACAGACTGAATCCTGATTATGGAATGCTTGTACAAAAATTTAGAATAACAAAAAGAATGTTGGCTGATCTGGCTAAAGGATTTACTGACGCAAACAAAAATATGATGTAATGTTTTAACGTCTCGAAAAGATCACATGTTAAAAATGGGCATACCGATAAATAGGGGTGAAAACCCAAGGAGGAGAGGGAGAGACCAGGACTAGCTGTCCAAGGCTAGGACTTGTGTCCATGGCCCCCCTCCACAGGGGACATGGTCAGTGTTTCTAGAGCTGCACAGCTTTTTGATGTGAAGTGTAAAAATATGAGATACATGCAACTTACAGAGTTTAAAAGAGCAGCAGTACTTTGTCTGTTTGTTGACATTGTTTGACAACTCAAAATTCAACAATATTCTGATTGAAAACTATAACCTACAAAGAGGTATTTATAGTAGATTCTGTAGTATCATGTATCTTAAAATGCAGATTCCAGAGCGCCACTACGAGTAAAACTGAATAAACAACAAACTTTGTTTTTCTCAATGGACCAGTCGACTTTCATGTCAGTTTCTTTCAGCAAAGCCACGGCACACGAATGGAGAATGAACTCGATATCCGACCAGTTTCAACTCTACACACCAGTACAACACACAAGACGTTTGCATATATGGGGTTTGATGATACCCCATAATGTAACACTAGAGCAATTGGTCTGTCAAATGAGCTGAGCAACATCTTAGTCTTTCTTATTATAGAGGTACAATGTTTTGTCGAATGAGTAAATTTATTAGTATCTGTAACCTTTCATAAATATTAATCACTGCTACCCATTGGTTTATTGCTGGGTTTAGGTTATTCATGTGTTCAGACAATTATATGTGTATATGTATCTATCTATGTATTAGATAGACTTTGCCTAACCCTAACTCTTCATAGTAGAAACTTGATGGGTAGGGAAAATGATTTTTTTGTTTTTTGAAAATGTTTCCCCTAAAAAGGATTTATGGGGGAGGGGTTTAATATGCAATGTAAGTTTATGCCAAATTGATCCCTTAGTTTGTGTCCAGCAGCATTCACACTTGTTTATTTTCAAAATTTGGACTTTTTAGCAGTGGTGTAACAAGGGTTCGCAGTGCCTGGGGACAAAGAAAATTTTGGCGCCCCCACCCTTAAAATGTTTTCTTCCTATTACGTTTTTTTTAGGTAGCTCAGGATAACACTACATTGTGACTTTTGTTCTGTGACTTTTATTCCTGTGACTTTTAATCCCACGATTCTTTTTTGAATATATTGTAGACTTTTCAGTTGTGCAAAAAAATTAAATATTTATTCAAAAATTAATTTTTAAAAGATTTTTTTTCCAAAAACTTTAATTTGTATATTTTAAATTTCTTTATTTTCCAAACAGGGAGTTGTCAAGTTCTCAAATCCTGTTTTCCTGTCCATCCTAGCTTGGAATCATGAATTAATCAGATTTCCATCTCATATTTCTTGATCCGAACTTGGGAAAGCCAAGTCACAAGTACCTTTATTCCTACAAACTTACCTAGTGGAAAAAAGGACCATTGTTTTGGGACATCCTTGTTGTTTTCCACTTTTCAACTAACCAAATGCAACATCACTATATTTCCTGTTTGTCTTTTTAGTTACAGTTTACAACTCTTCTCGTGATTTGAATTCTAATTTTAGAACATCGTGTTTTTGGAAACTTATCCTTTTTGCACTTAAAATGATTTTGCTTTTTCTGTTTATACATTTGTATTGCCAATACTAGTGTATTTTTAAGATCTTCTAAAATCTACATCTTGCTAATGAGGTCTAGCAGGGAGGGGGGGGAGTCATTGCTAGTATTACAATGCCAACACAGTAGCGGGTCTTTCTAGCCATACCATCATGCCTCTTAACAAAGTATAAAAGGCAATTTGTAATCACTGCTCATAAGCCACAAGAACACCACGAGGTACAATCAAGTGCTGTCAAGAAAAACCATGTCCACAAGATCAAGGCTGCCATATTGAATCATGGTAATCCCTTTGATGCACAAGACGATCAGCTTTACAACTTCATGACACAGGCATATGTTCCCCAAGAGAGTGTCCAACAGGATCCAGATTTTGAATATCGACGAAAGAACGAAAAGAAGCAAAACAATGCCATGTTCTTGTCAGGAAACAAGAAGCAAACTGTTATGGTCCGCAACCAAGCGGTGGATCTAAAAGAAACAAAATAACTCTATGGTTGGTTTATGGTTCTAGCTAGATCAAACTGGGACATTGATCAGAAGAATTTAGTTGGTAGCTACGAGTTTACTCTAACTCCCAGGGCATTGTTTTCCCCTAGATGGATCCATTCTTTTATGTATTGACAAGTCAAAGATCATACATTGCCTGGAAAATCTGGAGAAAACCAATGAAACCCATCAAAATGCACAAGCCTCAGCATCTGAGGATCATGTTGGTGAAGCAGAAATGTCTTCAGCACCCTCTGAGAGTCCAAGAATTGCCATTGTCGATGGAATGGTGATTGTCCAACAGTTGGCAAAGAAATCTGGGACAATCAGTAGTTAAAGATCTTGGCCAACACTTCAATGACAGGCTCCTGGTGTTGACAGCAGATTTTGATGAGGTTATTCTAGTCTTTGACACCTACAAATCTGACTCATTGAAGCAGAAAACAAGGAAGAAACAACAACAAGGCAGGGATCCATTCAGTACCAGATTGCTGACAACACAAATATTAAACATATACCAATGGAACACTTCCTATGTCACAAAAAGATGAAAGCCGATCTAACTGAATACCTTGCACAATCAGTACTGAAGAATAACACAAACACCCAAAGTTTAGTTATTACATCAGCATCAGGCCGCTCAGGAAGCAACTGCAACATGCACTTTGAAGATAACAACCATGAGGAGGCTGACACATTGATGATCTGCTTAGAATCAGCTGCATCACAGCTTCTTCAGCTCAGATACAGATGTCTTGATTCTGGCTGTTGCACACTATGAAAAGCTTTGCAGGCACATTGCAATATGTATGGTATGAGGTATTTTGGAGATTGAGCCAATCTGGATTGCACTGGGACGAGACAAGGCAGCAGCGTTACTGGTATTCCATACATTCACTGGAGCAGACAATGTTGAAAGATTCTATGGAGTAGGCATAATCAAGTGGTTTCAACACTACTTGAAAGCTGACAGGAACATTATCTCGGCACTGATGAAACTGACAGAGTAAGGCGACCTAACACAGAATGTGAAGGATACATTGGTCAACTTTGTATGCTTGATGTACTGCCCAAAGGTCATCCATATAACAAATACTCCTGACCTAAGGTGGCATCTGTTTTGCAAACATCTGGCAGAAAGCAGCAAGTAGCCTCCTAAAGTTGGTGACCTTGCGGAGCACATTGAATGCGTGCATGTACAGAGTACGTTGTGGTGCCAAGCCAATGTGATGTGGCAACATCTGTTCGACCCACTCAAACATGGCTATTATCAGAATGAACACTGTAAGATACTACTGTATATATCTTTCGGTCTGCTTCGCTGTGTCTGTCTCATTATTTAGGCAGTTTATGTTTTACTTGCATTAAATTTTCAATTCAAATTCTTCTTACAGAGTTCATAAATTATAATCATTTAAAAAAGGAAAACCTTAAACTCTGCTAAAAATGTAAAAAAATGATGGGATTATTTATGTATGGATCAGAATGTAATATCTGTGCAGTCTGCCTAGGATGAAAGTGCCCTCAGCCCTGGATAGGAGTATAGTCAATGTTCTCTCTAATTATTTGTGTTCAGTGTGTGCAAAGATCTTATGTTATGCAAATCTTTTTTCAGGGACAAAGGATGTGGGCACTTTTGAATTTGACATTGCCAGGAATTTTTGCGCCCGTTCACATTTGTGCCTCTTGCTATGCCACTGCTTTTTAGTGATCACTGCCCACCACCACTGTTTAATTTACAAGGTAAAAAGAAGCATATATGGGTGACGCTAGTTCTTCTTGGGATATTTTTATCTTTTTTTTTCTTCTTCTTGGAGATGCAAATTATTTAAAAACACCACAAAAAAGGCTTTTAACCGTTTTACAAATGTTATTTTACATGTATATTGTAAATTCAGATCTCTTGAATATCCCCACCCCCTCCCCACCGGGACTGGTTATGGGAGAGGATAAAAGTGATCACTTTCAGGGGGGAGGGGGGTTAAAGTGATCCCTCAAAACATTCAAGGCATCAGACTCCAAGCAAAACCATTAATCATTCATTGAATTTTGAGAACCCATCTGATGGAGTGCAGACAACACAGACCATTGATTCATATTGGCACAATCAAAAGTCCCAAATTAAGGAGATGTGTAGCTGTATGCGTGACTTTTAAAAGGTATAACAGTAAGAATTTATGTGGCGTGGAATTTATGCATTCATATGAGTGAACAATATCTTCTTTAACTTTGTCAATAAAATAGAGCATTTAAAGATTTATGTATTCAAAAGAGTGAACACTATCTTTTTTAAAACTTTGTCAATAAAATAAAGCATTTGAGAATTTATGCATTTATATGAGTGAACAATATCTTCTTTAACTTTGTC
>VCCN01001496.1:335672-349241 GCA_006491835.1 Architeuthis dux | reverse complement strand
TTGAACCCCCTCTAAAAACCTATTTAGGGGGGAATTAAAAAACCCCAAAGAATGTTTTTCTAGACATAATAAGGAGTAAATGTTTAGGTTTCAGCACTCTAGCTCCATTGGTGTGGCCTGTGCGTGTGATACATAGCCAGCCAGATCAGCTTAAACACTGAAGAAATCTATGTTGACAGTTTTGGTTGATGGTTTCTAAGTACAACTTAACTAGTGCAGCTGATTCGTTCTAAATTTTCTGTACGGTTTAAAACCGTACTGTTCAAAGTCATGGTTATTAGGATAAGGAAGCCGTTTGGTGGTGGGGTTCAATTTACAACTTAGATTTATGCTAAATTGATCCCTTAGTTTGTGTCCACTTGTTTTTTTTGAAAATTCTTACTTTTTAGTGATCACTGCCCAACTTAAACTGTCAAAATAGGTTTCTTCAGTTTTTGAGTTGGGTACATGTATGTATGTATCATGCGTACAGGCCGCACCAATGGAGCTAGAGGGCTGAAAATTTAAACATTTACTCCTTATTATGTCTAGGAAAAACGTTTTTTCTAGACATAATAAGGAGCAAATGTTTAAATTTTCAGCCCTCTAGATCCATAATAGGTTTTTAGTGGGGATTCAATTTACAATGTTGGTGTATGCTAAATTGATCCCTTAGTTTGTGTCTACTTGTTTTTTTTTGAAAATTCAGACTTTTTAGTGATCTCTGCCCAACAAAAGTCGAGAAGTTTCCAATTTTTTAATCACCCCCAACACAGCATGCTGCCAAAAGACATTAGTCATATGATGGTTTCTATTGAGTGACTAACCTTCCCTGTTTAGATGGAATGACAGACATACATAGATTTTATATCAATAAATTGATTATGATAACAGAATAACTTGTATGATAAACGGACATTTGTCGATATAGATGTATTTTGGTAGTATTTGTAGACAGATATAATCAGGATAATTTGTAGTAATGGGCGTAACAGACCCAACACTGGCGAAAACAAAGACATTATTGCTTCCTTTTAACCCATTCATTTCCGATGAAACTATCTGTGTAACAATAATGGCATCATTTAGTAAATTGAATAGACTTACATTTATACAGGCTTGGTTTGTCACTCAATAGAAACCGGTCACATGATCAATGCCCTTTAACAGCATGCCGTATTCATACCTTCCAAGTCTCACGCATTTTTCATGAGAGACACACATTTTGATACATTCTCACGCTCACACGCATGAAAGGAAAATTCTCACGCATTTTATAAAATGTGTTAGATTTATTTTGATCTATTAAATTTATTTGACATGACTAAATTTATTAGATTTCTGATTAAAAAAATCTATTTTTATAGAACTTTAGAACTTATTTTGAAAGATCACGGACAAAACTTTTGAAACATGTTTTAAATAGACTTCTAGACAAAACTTAATCTCAGTAGCTGATATACCCTGAAACGGAATTTTAGCCAAACTTGGATACAGAATTTTCAAATTTTCTGGGGTCTGGACCCCCCATTTTTTTTCTTGGGGGTGTGTCACATGATTCTCACTCATTTTCAAAATTGAAACTTGACAGGTATGTGTATTGGGAGTGATCAATTAAGAAATTTGAAAAAAGGATGCTCAATAAATAAGTTACTTCTCTCGCCTTTGTTCATTTTAGCATGATTTTACATTGTACCCCACCTCCCATATTTTTGGGGTGATTTTCAAAAACTAATTCACTAAAAACCTTTCCCAAGATCACATTGATACACATAGAAAATTTCATAGGGTTATGTTGTTTGATTTTTGTGGTAGGCTGTCACATACAAACAGATGGACAGACTTTTGATGAATTATAATATTCATTCAATCCACGGGGTAGATTTGTTAATATTGATTTGATAATGTAATAATGCAGATTTAATAATATTTTCTTAAATCCATGAGTGTTCTCATTCCCCCGTCCATGCCAGAGGATATCTCGTAGTTAATTCGTCATTGCAATGTCACTTGTCTGTCTCTTCTACTGAACCAGAGTATATGACTTTTTTGCAATATCCGACCCATGGTTTCTACTTAATAGTATGTTATTATAAACACACCAAATATAGTCATGTGCCTGACTAAATTAAATATTTATACTATTATTAATTTTTGACTAGTTTTTACCTTCATCTTACTTATTAGATGCTTTTTATTACAATTATCACAAAAAAAATGTTAAAAATTAGGATGAAGGTAAAAACTAGTCAAAAATTAATAATAGTGTTACAATACTTCATCCAATAATTGAAATAAATTAAAATCAAATATAAATTAAATATTGTATAAATATTTATAGTTGCATAAAGTAGATGTAGAGATATCTACATATACAATTTTCTGGTCTTCATATTTATGTGAATAACCCCCTCCTTCTCTCTCTGTCTCTCTTCACATGCACACACACACATGTTTCAGGCACAGATGCAGGAGGTGGGGGTAGGGGCTAAGGACCCCTCCCTGCTCAGGCAAAGCACATCAAACAAATCTTTTTAGATATCTAGATAAAGAAATTTTATTAAAAAGAGAAATAATTCCAAGTGAACAGTGGCTCCCAACCTTTTCATTCCTCACTTTTGTCAATAAGATTACTAGTATTCCCCCCTTCCATTTATTAAGTTGCAACAAAGAATAATTTCAAATAATAACTTTATTTTACGTATAATTAGACAGCTTCATACTAAGAATTAGTTTAATTTTATAATTGTACAGTTGCTGCTGTGTATTTGTTACTCGAAGAAAGCAAACGAAAATAATTGGAAAACATCATTTGAAATTCCAATTTATTAGAAAAAAAAAAGAATTCTGTTATCATAATTGATATACACATCAATGTGATCTCTGTTCTTGTTTTTTTACTACTAGTTTTGTGGGTCTATTAGTGATGGAGAACATCTTAAATCATTCTCAACTTGGAGCTTATTTCGAGCCTTTAACTTGAGGTGCAGAAAACTCTATCTCTAGACTAGACTTTTGTTTTACCTAATAGCCTTATCCCCCCCTTGGACTACCCAAATTCCTCCTGATTGGGAACCACCAGTCTAACTAGACAGATGGCATGAAAAAAAAAAATTCGGACCCCTCCCGTTGTTCAAAATGCTGAATCCGCCCTTGTGTGTGCATATATGAATTTGATTCTATGACAGGAGACACAATCTGCCATAAAATCTATAAATGGCAGCAGGATATTTCTTTGTGTTCAGCATTTCAGCAATTAAAACTGATAGACAAAATGCTGAGTTGACAAAATGAACAAAACGGTCATATGTTGGATGGTTTGAGATTTTTCTTATTCCATCTAATCAGACAATGAATACACAAGATTTTTGTTTTTAAGATTAATTAATGATTACTTAGGATTATTTGGACTTTTATTATTTAGAAAATTTCTTCATCTAGAAAAACTCCTCCTGGATCCACACCTGTAAAATGAATTAATTCTAACAAAAAATGGTTGTTATTTTTAAATGAATATAAATTAAAAGAAGGAATTTAAAACTGCCATTTTGGCCTTTAATGAACAACACATTAATTTATTTATTGCATCATTGAAAAAAAAAGGAGTTTAATGCACTCCTTAAACATATCAGTGATGTCAAAACGTATTAAAATGTTAGAAAACTGTCAAAATAGGTTTCTTCAGTTTTTGAGTTGGTCCGGCTGGCTATGTATGTATGTATGTATCATGCATACAGGCCGCACCAATGAAGCTAGAGGGCTGAAAATTGCAGCATTTACTCCTTCTAGAAAAAAAACATTTTTTTTTGTTTCTTTTTAAATTTCCCACCTAAATAGGTTTTTAGTAGGGTTTTCAATTTACAATGTAGGTTTATGCTGAATTGATCCCTTAGATTGGGTCGTTTTTGGAAAATTTAGTCTTCTTTAGTGATTACTGCACAACAAAAGGCGAGAGAAGTAACTTATTAATTGATCACCCGTTTTTCCAAATTTTTAATTGATCACCCCTAACATGGCATGCTGCCAAAAGATGTTGGTCACATGACGGTTTCTATTGATTGACTAACCAGACCTGTTATTTTTGTATCCATACTGGGAACACTGTCCCACACTTCGAGGGCGGATCGACCCCCCCGCCCTCAAAACACCCACGGTACTATGGATGCTTTGCAGAACATTGGTTGAAAATCGCTTGTCTAGTGTGTAGTTGTGGGTGCCGGAGCCCAAACAGAAGGCAATGGAAGAGGCGGAGAGGCAGTGTAGGATCTGAATCTTTACAGGAAGGGTTGAGGCTTCTTTTCACACAACAATGCATCAAAGTACCTTAAACTCTACTTGGCTCTTCAAGATTTTCTAATTTTTATGTAAAATCCTTCAGAAGGAAACATTGGATAATAAAAAAAAAATGCTATTTATGATGCTGATAAAAAAAGTATGAAAAATGCATTTCATATTTTCTGATTGATCTTTATGTATAATAAATATTTTAAAAAGAAATTTATATTTTCTATTTGAAATATAAATTCATGTTTTCTATTTTTAATATAAATTCTTATTTTCTATTTTGAATATAAATTCACATCGTCTATTTTAAGTATTATTTTATGTATTCCATTTTAAATATAAATTTATGTATTTCATTTTAAATATAAATTTATTTATTCCATTTTAAATATAAATTTATGCATTCCATTTTAAATATAATAAATTTTAATTTTAGACCCACCATATATAAAAAAGATTTTTTTTTGTTCTACTGAATCTTGTAAAAAGAACAATTCTTAAAATATTTTAATTACTAAAATGTATTGCAGGCATGGAGCCGGGAGGGGCAGTGGGCAGGGGGTCCAGACACCCACTCCCTGCTCTGGCAAAGTACAATTCAAAAATTATTTTTTAAATATCTAGATAAATAAATTTTATAACTGAAAAAACCCAAATTGCAGGTCTGCTTAGTCACTCAATAGAAACCATCATGTTTGGCAGCATACTGTGTTGGGGTGATCAATTAAAAAAGGGGGCGATCAATGAATAAGTTACTTCTCTCACTTTTTAGATCACTAAAATGTCCAAATTTTCAAAAAATAAGTGGGCACAGCCTAGAATCAATTTAGCCTAAGCCGGACTGACTTGAAGACTGAAGAAACCTATTTTGACATTTTGGCGACAGTTTTGGATGATGGTTTCTAATATCCATTGTCTACTTAGACAGATGGATTGAAAAAATAAAAGTTGGATCCCCCACCCCCAGGCCCAAATTCCTGACTCTTGAATTTTTTTTCCAATTGAGAGAAATTTTTTCATGTATCAAGACAATAGTTTGATGGAAAATCAGAATTTACACAATTACCTCCCTTGCATCGTAGCTATATATGAACTGATTTTCATTCAGTTTTTAAAGATTTTGCAAGGAAACGTTGACAGAGGTATGCACACTTTGAGCACTTTCTAGTTACAAGTAAGATTTGTAGCTAAAGAATGAGAAAAACAATGTTTTACAAACAATTTAATGATAAAAAGAAATTGTTTTCCTGTTTTGATGAAAGAATTTTTTCAATCTCCTTATTGATTTCTGATTTTTATTCTAATGTAAAAATCATCATTTAAAAAATGTTATTAGCCTTAGTGTGAATATTACATCTGGAAAAACAAAAGAAAACTTTACTGTATGTAAAAAAGAAAAATGTCTGTCTCTGAACTTTATTTCTACAAATCATGAAAATAAAAAATATGTAAAGAATAATACACACAACAAAGAATCAATTTTGTGTGAAAAATTCTATCTTATTTTTTTTTAATCAAATGTATTGTTTCATTTGTATGTGTTTGTATTCTTTTTGCATAGAATTGGGTGTGGCTAAATCGATGTAAGATTCTGGAAATGTGGAGAAAATTCTTATTCTTTAACCCTCCACACACACATTACGTTTAAACTGTACCCAACTGTTAATCACTGCTACCCACAACAAACCTGTTTAAACATTGCTGCTGGGTTTATGTTATTCATGTGTTCTAACTTTTATATGTATGTATCTATCTATCTATCTATCTATCTATCTATCTATCTATCTATCTATCTATCTATGTATGTATCCAGTCATTGCCCAGCCCTAACCGTTAATGGTAGAAATTTGAAATTTTGCACACACACTCCCTTCAATTGTGGGGAAAATGCTTTTTTTGTGGGTACATGGGTAGATATTTTTACCAATGCATTACAGCTTCCAGTATATATATATATATATATATATATATCCATCTTCATTTTAAGTTAGTAACTTGTAGTCAAGATACTAATGAGTTGATGAGTGTAGTAGTAGTAGTGTGTGTATATATATATATAGGTTAATTTACTACCCTAGTTTGTCCATCTTATTTCTTCTACATTTCTCTGGGTCCTACTTATTTTATGCACCATTGTTTTTGTCATTTCCAGTTTTTTAGTCCATATGTAAAATTTTATGAATAATAGACCCATTGTTTCATTTTCAAGTCCTTATAAATAATAAGGACTTGAAAATGACCTTTACTTCCCCTCCCAGAAAGAAACCCTCTTTTCTCCTCCTGGAGCCAGTCAGTCGTACATCTGTGAGGTGTCAGAGGTCACAGAACTTCTCAAACATCCACTCCTTCCTCAAACTCTAAAAGAATGCCACTGCAAAGGATGTTGTTGTCACCTTCAGTTTTATTTCCCGTTCTCTTCCAGGAAATTCCCGCTGAATTTTGTTGACACATCAAGTCTGAATTTGGCAACGTTTCTAAACTTTTGTACCACTTGACTTCGCGCGGCTTTCTTCATGGCTTTGCATGGTTGTCAATCTTGTGTTCATGTTTTCTTTTAATCTCTTAGTCTGGCTGACCGTGGAGGCGCCACAATTGACTTGGCAGCCATCTTTCTCCATCCCACTCTGTGTTATGTGACTCTCTAAGGGTGTGGCTCAACTTTATGCCTGTCTGTTCTGGGATGTTGTCCTTCCATCTCTTTCTCTGTCTGTCTTTCTTTCTTCCTCCTTGCACTGTGCTGTGCAGGATTGTCTTGGCTAGCTTTGCTGATCATGAGCCGTGCCCATACCAATTGAATTAGTATCTCTTTACTGTGGTTTGGAGGCCTTCGTAGCACCCAATGACTTGCCTGATTTTGCTTTTCACTTCTTTATTTGTGATATGGTCTTTGTAGGAGATGTCAAGGATTTTTCAAAAGCATCTCATCTCTGTGGCCTGTGAGAATTGTGTGATGACTATTTAAAGTGAAAAAGATTTGAAAATCAAGATAATATTACTACTAACTAATTCTACTAGTGTACTTAAAACAATGACAAATATGGCACCGAGCGATCAGGGGATAAAATAAAGTTTAAGTCTATATGGTTAGATTTGATCTTATGCCAGCCATAGGGTTCTCATAGCGCAAGCAGCAGAGCAGCTGATACGGATAACCAGGCATCCCAAGACAAAAGAGATGTGAGTTTGAGTCTCAAGCTGATCCATTTTTTTCCAATCTGTGATGTTTACTATCAGCTGTAGACTGACTGACTGAGTATTTGCAATAAAAAGCAACTAAAGTTAAGATGAAAGAAATACTATTAAAAAATGAATAATGGTTATCTTTTTATTCTTTTGTATGGTAAACTATAATCTCATCTACAGCATATTGTCAGTGTATAATAGAGTACCAAAGTGCTGACGTCATGACCTAGGTTCCGGCTCCAGTCTCTTTAGAATGTCAGGAATACCACAAGAGGTTGGCAAATAATTTCTAACACTAATTCTGCAAGAATAGTCTTAGAGTGCCAAAAATGTTTTGAAATAGGTTCTCTGAGGTATAATCTCAAATCTCAAATATTTCAATATCTGTTAGTGTTATTCTTAATATAGAGTATTTATGCTAAGAAGTAAACAGCTGATGTCATCACTCGGGTTCCGGCTCCAGTCCTCATAAAAGCAATACTGAATTTGCACTACAGAGATTTTGCTTGTTTCTTTTTTCATCGATTTTTTGTTAATTTGACCAGAATCTTGCACATTTAGTCAGTATAGGACAGTCAGTTTATACTTATTAAGAAATTATGAGGAGTTTTAGTGATTTTTATCAATTTTTCATTCGTTTCACTTTCCCGGGAGTTGCTAGCAGACAAGCATTAACGCGAACAGACTGTTGACAACGGAGCAACAACATATTGCTAAAGTACCTCAAACTACTAACCATGTCAATTTTATTGTAACAAACTTTGTGTTATTAATAAGAAGAAAGATTGTAGAACATTTTCATCTAAAACATTATTTGGTAAACAATAACTCTGAGGTAGAAAACAAGCAAAATCTCTGTAGTGCAAAAATTCAGTATTAGTTTTATGACGAATGGATCCGGACCATGGGTCATGACGTCTTTGGCATTTGACTCTTTGGCACTCTATTAAGAATAACAGATACTGAAATATTTTAGATTTGAGATTATACCTCAGAGAATCTATTTCAAAACATTTTTGGCACTCTAAGTCCATTCTTGCAGAATCAGTGTTAGAAATTATTTTCCAACCTCTTGTGTTATTCCTGACATTCTAAAAAGATCCATTTGGCTGTTACGTACGGCTTTGTCTAAATCCTCCATACAAGTCATCTTTTTGCTATTTGGGGGATTGATCCCTTGTAAGAAACTGTCAACCAAAACTGTCAACATAGGTTTCTTCCATTTTTAAGTGATTCTGCCTGGCATACAAGTCATACCAATGGAGCTAGAGGGCTGAAATTTAAAAACATTTACTCCTTATTATGTCTAGAGAAAACATTTTTTTTTTTTTTTTGAAAATTCACAACTAAACTAGTTTTTTTATTTGGACTTTCTAATTGTCTAACTGTCCAACAAAAGGCGAGAGAAGTAACTTATTTTTTTAATTGATCACCCCCAAGATGTCATGCTGCCAAAAAACGTTGGTCATGTGACAGTTTCTATTGAGTATCTAAACAGACCTGTTTACTTCTTTAGCATAAATACTCTATATTGTAGGATTTTGGGTGCAATCTGATACATCATGGCAGCCATTAAGAATATTGAGAGCATTCTAAACTCAATGAATGATATTAAGCCATATCAAGCTCCCCCCCCACTCCCAATAAAATGCAGAAAAGTGATGACGAATTTGCGTTACTTTCTAAACGCTAAAAAGGCTTCTGTGAAAAGAAGTAATCGAATGTTGGGTACCAACAACGATTCATCATTCCTTTTTCTATCCTTTTGTTGCTTTTTTTTATCATTAGACTTTCACACAGGGAAGGATAGCCAAAAAGATGAAGATGAGAGCAAGTACCATCTTTCAGTTTTGCCTTTTCTACGCTTAAGAATCTAGAAATATTGTAATCAAAATTTTCAATGAATGAGTAAGAATTTTTCTTCCATGTTTGAGTTCATATAGTAGAAAGACACCTCTACAGCATATATCAAGATCAGTATACATCCTCAGGTTATAAACTTAGTAGAGAAAAGGCATTACTTACTGATATTCCCTTTAGACTGTACTTTTTGTTAATCACTGGTTTATTGCTGAGTTTAGGTTATTCATGTCTTCTGACATTTATATGTATCTATCATCATCCAAACAAGTGCCTCGACTAGATGCAGTCATCAATACACGTTCTCTCCATTTTCCTTTTGAAAACGACATAATACGTCGAAACATGTTAAGGTATTAAATAAATTTCTTGCAAATTATTCTGAGTCTCCACATTGTCATTTCCCAAAAATCATTATGTCAGATAACCTTTATCCTTTCATACACCATATGTATCTATGTATTTATCTATGTATTGGGATTTTGGCCAGCCCTAACCGTTCATAGTAGAAACTTGAAATTTTGCACACACACTCCCCTCAATGAGAAGAGTAAACATATTTTTTTTGTTTTTTGAAAATTCCCCCTATAATAGGTTTTTAGAGGGGGGTTCAATATGCAATGTAATTTTATGTTAAATTGGTCACTAGTTTGTGCTCACTTGTTTTTTGAAAATTCAGACCTTTTTAGTGATCACAGTCCAACTTTTTAATTCATCACCCCCAACACAGCATATATGGGTGGCAGTGATTCATAATTTCCCTTGGAATGCTAGTTGTTGTTTAAACTTTGAAAAGCAGATTTTAGATCTTCTTTAACTTATATAGTTAAGGCAATATTATGCCCGCTCAGTGTCAAATGGACAATATATTCGGACAACATAAAGAGCTGCAGGTGATGTAGACATTTGTGTCCATATACAAATTTTATTTGGTACTTCTTAGTTATTTGCACGTCATTCACTGTGTCTTGTTTGTCCATTTCACCAATCTCCGCATCCGTTTTGCTTTTTGTGTGTTTACTCCTCAGGCTGCTATTTGTTACTATTGAACTGCAGAAATGTTTCTTAATACTATTAAGGAGTACATTACTGAAGGATCCACTATCTATTCAGATTGTTGGTGGGGTTACTCTACCAAGTAGTTGAATGCAGCAGGTTTTCATCCCTTCGTGGTGAACCATCGATATAATTTCGTCAACACCCTAGATAGGAGTTAACGCACAAAAAGTGGAAAAATGGAGGAGCATGGGGAAATGATGTCATACAGATCCCAAAGAAGTACTTTGATTTTTATTTTGGTCAAACTCCAGTACAAAGTCTGGAGTTGACTTTGTTTTCCTACCATAACAAAAACAACAAGAACAATCCTCACCAAAATAGGGTGTAAACCAATATGTAAAATCCACATTCACCTACCATGATTTGAACTCACAACCAACTGATTCCCAGGAGGCTGTCTTATTAACTGCGCTAAATTGACAAAGTCTTGTATATTAACGAAAATTCATCATACAGATACGCACAGGCTTATTTCATTCTAATAAATAAATACATTTACACAAAAAAATATATATTTTTATAATTTTTGTATTCATCATATATACAATACAAATGTTGCAGTAATCATCTTCAATCAAAATAGAAGTTGGAGAGGAGTTTGACCCTGCAGCAGCCAGGCTTGTAACTCTTAAATTCATGGACCGCTTGTAACCGACAGTGGAACTCTTCAATGAATGGAATTAAAAATAATGGAACACCTGTGGATTGAATAGGAAAAATCACAATGTTAAAAATGGAGATACTTTTAATCAGAAGTTATTTCCCTTGATATTGACATTTCTTTTCCAATATGAATTTAAAGATTAAAAACTATTGCCTGGCTGGTGGCATGGATGGGTGGCAGATATTAGAGAGCTTTTAGCACTTATATATTAGGTGTGTGTAAACCATCATGCAACCAATTTCTTGTGGCAGCATGTTGTTGGGGGTGATCAATTAAAAAATTGGAAAAAGGGACGATAAATGAATAAGTTGCTTCTCTCGCATTTAGTTGGGCAGTGAGCACTAAAAAACGGTCTGAATTTACAAAAATCACTGTGAATGCTGCTGGACACAAACTAGTGATCAATTTAGCATAAACTTACATTGCACACTCACTAAAAACCTATTGAGGGGGGAGTCTCTGGTTAGCCTCTCAAAATAAACTGTCACGTGACCAACATCTTTTGGCAGCATGCTGTGTTGTGGGTTGATCAATTAAAAAATTGGAAAAAGGGGTGATCAATGAATAAATTACTTCTCTCGCATTTTGTTGGGTAGTGATCACTAAAAAATGTCTGAATTTAGAAAAAAACACTGTAAACTGCCTTTGTAACTGCTTGAGCCAAAGCCAGAATGACAGAATAACAGAATAACAGAATGATAATTCTCTCTGCTGCTTGTTCCTGACTCAATCATAAAAGCAGGAGAATCTTTGAAGTAGACCAATCAAAAGACTTCATTAAACGTATCAGCTTTGCTCATACGTTTTGATGCTTGATGGAGATATTGCTCTGCTGCAAAACATTGTCTGCTGATTTTTGCTAATTACTTGGATTAATTAATGAAGGCATCTGGCAAAGTCTCTTTAGAAGTGGCATTCTGTGAAGAGATTTCTTAGATCAGGTCCACGGAGAGAGAGGTGCAGCCAGTGCATTGCACTGGGGCCCCAAGGGCCAAGGAGGCCGAAAGTTTTTTGGGTAGAGCTGTGTATAGAAACTTCTAAGTCAATATGATCAATGTCCATCAATGAGAGAGGTTGACTATCGTTGACCGATTGGTGAATATAGTAAAGGCTTATAGCACATGAACAAGGGGGCCCGAGAGTTTGTGCAGTGTGTGTGTGTGACATGGGCAAAAACATCTTTGCACCGCCTTATAAAAATTCCTTCTAGTGCCTTCTACATTTTAAAACGTCTGCAAAGTCCTCTTTCAGGATCGCCATCAGCTGCCTTGTTGCATTTTCCTTAATCTCATCCATGGTTTGAAATCTATTTGGGACAAAACCAGTATTTGCAGGGAGCAGGGGGAAATCTGGACTGTACAGGGGGCTAACAGACTTGGGTGATGTGAGATTTTGCTGAAAACCCCTGCACAAGATGTGAAGAATGACTTGCTCGGTCATTGTGAATGCAATGGTCACAGAGTACACAAGTCTCACTGCCAACTGAGTAAGCCCACGGGAGAGTGTCTGTTAATGCATGTGCAGTAAGGTCCCCATTGATAGGTTGACAACTCGCATCAAGGCCGTGCAACTTGTTCTCGAGATATTCAAAATGGCTGGATACTTTCCAAACAGACAATGTACGTGCATTAACAAAAGTGTTTCCATTTTGACTTGAAACTATTACAAATATAAATTTATCCATCTCTGAAGTATTTAACCTGAACTCAGCAATTTGACCATTTCTGAAGATGGTAATAGAATCTGCTAGATGTACTTGGCTTCTATTGAAATTTGGACAAAATATTTTAACAAATGTTCTATGAGATCTTGAAAGCTTTTTATAAATATAAATTAATCAGAATTGTTATCTCTATTATTTATGAGAAATGGACAACTCTGTTCATTTCTTGAGAACATCCCATTTACCCAATATTTCTTTATCCACTTGGCCTTTGGTGGAATCCAATATTTTAACTTGTAAATTCATGAACCACTTGAAACTGCTCCTAAATACAGTGGAACTCTTCAATGAATATAATTTAAAAAAATAGAACTCTTTTGTGAATTGAATTAAGGAAAAATGAAAAAATTACCAAAAATGCAAGTAGTCATTTTAATCAGAAGTTACCCCTTTGATTTAACATTTAAATTCCCTGGTATGAATTTAAGAGTTAATGTCCTTAAAGAAATAGAAAAAGTCTGTTATTTTTATGATCTAAGACCAATTTTATTGCGTGAATGCACACGCCCGTTTCATTTTGGAAATCCAATATTTTAATCTCTTAAGAAATAGAGGAAACTCTATTTTGGGTATCTTTAATAAACCACCATTTTTGTGCATGACTGCATATATTTTAAAGATTTATGGAGAAGATACAATGGATGTTGGCTGTGAGTAGGGTTTTGAGATTGTTTTTGGTTTTGAAATTACAAAATATCTCAAATAAAATTATACTATGTGCCAGATGTATAAAAGACTGGAACTCTCAGATATGAATAATAGAATGATATGATAATATAAAGTATTTATACTCTATATAAAACAACTGGATCTGCCC
>VCCN01001496.1:301966-314077 GCA_006491835.1 Architeuthis dux | reverse complement strand
ATTCTGCCTAGCTGGCTGGCTATGTATGTAGCGTGCGTACAGGCTGTATCAATGGAGCTAGAGGGTTGAAAATTTAAACATTTACTGCTTATTATGTTTTTTTTGTTTTTTTATAAATCCCCCTTCCAAAATATATCTTTAGTGGGGGTTTATGCTAAACGAGTGTCTTAGTTTGTGTTCTGCAGTTTTAAAAAAAAATTGGATTAATTAGTGATCCAACAAAAGGACGAGAGAAGTAACTTGTTTTTTGAAAATTCCCCCCTAAAATAGATTGGGAGGTTCAGTTTACAATGTAAATTTATGCTAAATCTGTGCCGTAGTTAGTTTTTTGAAAATTTGGACTAATTAGTGAGCCAACAAAAGGTGAGAGAAGTAACTTGTTTTTTGAAAATTTGCCCCCAAAATAGAGTTTTAGTAGGGGTGGATTTCAGTTTACAATGTAAGTTTATGCTAAATTGGTCCCTTAGTTTGTGTCCGGCAGCGTTCATGTTTGTTTTTTGAAAATCGCATGTTTTAGTGATCATTGCCCAACGAAAGGCGAGAGATGTAACTTTTTCATTGATCACCCCATTTTCCAATTTTTTAATTGATTACCCCCAACACGGCATGCTGCCAAAAGATATTGGTCACGTAATGGTTTCTGTAGAGTGACTAACCAGGCCTATTCAATAAATAGTGGTAAATATTACCTCAACAAACAAACATTGGTGAAGAGATGAAGCCAGAGTTTCGTATTTTATTGTTTATTCAGTGAATATAAAGATATTTGCATCAACCAATATTACGATTAACAAACAGTTTTCATATCACATTGTGCGACAATAACGGAAATATTTTTGGATTTTATTGCAAGCAAATTGACTTCTCTCCCCCGTGAACGGCAGTAAATGAAATAAGTTTCCCTGGAAATATATTAAAAGCTTGCTATTATGGGTGATGGTGAACAAATAATATTCCTCACAACTATCATCATTTTGTGACTAAGTGTGTGTGTGTGTGTGTGTGTGTGTGTGTGTGTGTGTGTGTGTGTCTGTCTGTCAATGCAAGAACAGTGTATTGTGTGTAGTTCTGTCTGTCAGCCTTCAAAGCAACGTTGCTTCCCATGTTGTGCAACACATGAGGTAATGATTTTGTCTCCATTTCTCGAACAATCCATGGAGATACAATTATTGTTTGCAGCAATTGTGGGTTTTTATAGGGCTGGGATTGTAGCCCGATACCCAAAATGGACTGCCTTACTGAACTGAAGGGCTCCAACTACCCTGCTATTTACCTATAGCTGGGGGGAGAAGTGGGTTCATGCCTTTCCAAGGCAGATCCAGGATTTTGAGCAGAGGGGGCAAAATTTAAAAAAAAAATTAGACAATATGGATATAATATATTTTTGTTTTTAAGATTAGGTTTTGATTACTTTATAAAATTTATCTATGTAACGTTGTCTGGTACTAGTGCCTTTGTTAGCTTGTTGTTCTTTCTGTTCCAGCTGTGTGTAGTTCGAAACACATTTGGTTTCACTGCATTTAGCATGTTAAGAAAAGAAGCTGAGAGACGAAACAAGCCACGTATTGCCCGAGCAGGGAGAACTTCATAGCCCCCCCAATTCCGGGCAGTGTTGCCAACTCAAAAATATTTTCAAGCTAGTTTGACCAAAAAAAAGCTAAATTTTTTTAAATTGCCAAAAATGGCCAAAAACAACCAAAAAGATGCTAAAAATGGTCAAATATAGCCAGAAAATGGCTAAAACTGTCAAAATGTTTTAGGTGAAAACATGCTAATTTAGCGCTTTTTGCAATGCCAAAACGAGAAACACGCTAAATCTAGCGCGAAACGTTCTAGATTGGCAACACTGCTTCTGGGCTCCCGTTTTTTTCATGAACAGAAAGCAGGGCTCGTAAAACAGGGGCTGTTGGGTAAATTGTTGGCGTGTTTATTCACGTATATATATATATATATATAAGCATAGATACATACATATAAACATTACACACTAGATATAAAATTTAAAAAGAATTATGCTTTGCCTGATCAGGAGGGGGATGGGGGCTCCGAACCCCCCCGGACCCTGCTCTGTGAACACAAACTGTCCTTGCTGAAGTTTAAACTCGATTGGGCCACCTACACCACCCCTGTGCTATATACAGCAATAAATAATTGATTGAGATATTTTTAGCAGAAACCAAAAATATTTCTTGAATAAATTACCCCACCTCAAATTCTTGGTTGCGATTTCTTCTTTTTGTATTTTTCTCTGCGTCGTTATTCTCTGGAGACGACCATAATTGTTATCTATATTTTATTACATGATCGATTCTGTCAGTGTGGTTTCTGCAATTTTTTTCCCCTTGAGGGTTTGTCTTTGGTAAATCTTTTTGCAGGAACGTAAGTAATTTGTTTGTCAATAATCTTTTCCTACAACTTGAAGCATTTTCTCTTTCCCTTTTGGCTGGCTTCTTCTCATATTTCGCATTTCGATGAACAAATCAGCGTGAATTCTCAATCTTCTTATTCAACAACTCCAATCATGAAATGTTTCTTGTACATACATTTAAAAGTGTAGTTGTATATACAATCATGATAAAACCTTTTATTGATAAATATGCAATTACATAGATAGACTGGGAGACACATGCACACACACACAGAGCACACACACACACAGAGCACACACACACAAATACTTACCCTTACCATCAAAAATGATGGCAGTATTTAAATAATTTTACAATTGCATTGTACTTGAAAAATATCAAAAACATTTTCTTTTTCATTTTCAACCAGAATGAATCCGGATTTTTTTATGCATTTGCAAAGTTATCTTCCTTGACAAATGTTACAGAGAAAAAAATATAGATATACATATAGCGTATTATATAAGTAGATATCCATAGGCTCATAACTCAGTACAGGGTTTTCAGTCTTCTGTATCATGTCGTAGGAGCACCCATCATGGGCAAGATAGCCTGATACATCCCATCCAGGCTTCCTCAATCCTACACTTTATTTGGAGTGCTTAGCAAGAAGGCATTGTAAGAACCATTTTTAAAGTCTTTGGTATGACTCGGCCATGGATTGAACCCACAACCTACTGAACCAAAGGTAAACACTCTATCACTGGGCCACAGTGATTGCTAAGTTGATGTTAGCACACACATTTCTAAGATCATGTTTTATAATCGCCGCTACCCACAACACTGGTTTAAATATTGTTGCTGGATTAGGTTATTCATATGTTCAGACATTTATATATATCTATCTATGTATCCGGACTTCACACAGCCCTGTTCATAGTAGAAACTTGAAATTTTGAACACACACTCCTCTCAATGAGTAGGGAAAATGTTTTAGGTTTTTGTTTTTTTGAAAATTACCCCACAAAAGAGGTTTTTAGAGGGGGTTCAATATGCAATGTAAGTTTATGCTGAATTTGTCACTAGTTTGTGCTTGAATGTTTTGAAAATTCAGGCCTTTTTAGTAATCACAGCCCAACAAAAGGTGAGAGAAGTAACCTATTCATTGATCATTTTGGTTCTTTGAAAATTCCCCCCCAAAATTAGAGCCCCCCTCTAAAAACCTATTTTTAAATTTACAATGTAAAATACAATTGTTAAATTTACAATGTAAGTTTATGCCAAATTGATCCCTTAGTTTGTGTCCAGCAGCATTCACACTTGTTTCTTTTGAAAATTTGGACTATTTAGTGATCACTACTCAACACCACTGTTTAATTTACGAGGTAAAAAGAAGAATATATAGGTGGTGGTGATTCATAATTTCCCTTGGAATGCTAGTTTTTACTGTACAAATAAATTTTCTCTTGTCGGACATATTGCTTGGTGGAAGGGAGAGAAAGAGGAAGAATTATTGCTTGGCTGAGTAATATAAGCAAAGTGTTGATGCGGAACACGAAGCTCTTATTTGGAATTATTGCCGGAGTATGAGAAATATTTAAGGTGTATTGGCGCGGGGGGGGGGGGGGGGGTGAGAAAAATAACAGAAAAGAATTAAAGGTAAGAAGAAGAAGAAGAAGAAGAAAAAAGAAAAAGAAAAAAAAGACCAAGAAATGTAAGGAATTGAAGATGGGAGGGGTGGTGCGGAATCTTTTGTGCAATAATTTATTTGTATACTTTCCTGGACAATCGTGCATTAGAGAACTTGGAATTCACTGAAACAGAAAAAGAAAGATTAATAATAACCAGCATTCCAAGGGAAATTATGAATTACCACCACCCATATATGCTTCGTTAGGGGTGATCAATTAAAAAAAGTTGGGCTGTGATACCTAAAAAAGGTCTGAATTTTTAAAAAAACAAGCGGGCACAAACTAGTGATCAATTTAGCATAAACTTACATTGCATATTGAACCCCCTCTAAAAACCTATTTTGGGGGGTAATTTAAAAAAAACAACCTAAAACATATTCCTTACTCATTGAGGGGAGTGTGTGTGCAAAATTTCAAGTTTCTACTATGAACAGTTAGGGCTGGCAAAGTCTGGATACATAGATAAGTAGATACATGATAATTATAATGACATTTATTAGTTAGGAACCTATATTTGCCTGGCACTGGTGTGAGCGACTGCTAAACGAGTGGTCTAAATCGTAAATGTGAATAAATGTCATTATAATTATCATATTCTGTCGGATATAAAATTATCCATCATTTGATTTCATAAGTAGATACATGAATGAGTAGATACAACACATGAATAACCTAAATAAACCCAGCAATAAACCAGTGTTGTGGGAGCAGTGATTAAAAAGTACAATTGTTTTCTCACTACTACATTCATATATATATGCAATGCATATAGATATTTAGTAAGCTTACATAGGTCTGGCACAATCTTTCAAGTGGGAAGGGCCTGCCTGTTTCGAAAATCAGAATTTGAAATCCTAGCTTTTATCGAGTAGGAAATATGCAACTATCTCAGCTACCAAACCAGCATATAAGGAGGAGGGAATGTGAAAGAGAAATTCAACTTTTCAACTTTTCTATCTCATCCCTCCATCTTGTGTCTGGTCTTTTCCTACCTCGTTTACTATCCCATGGGCACCAATCGGTTAGTCTCTTTCCCCATCTATTATCAGTCTTCTTTTTAGGTGGCCAGCCCATCTCCATTTTTGCTGCTTAATTAGTTGTATAATATCCTTCACTCTAGTCCTCTCTCTGATCCATGTTGATCTTTTTCTATCTCTTAGAGTTATCCCTAGCATTGCTCTTTCCATGGCTCTGTGCTATTCTGAGTTGGTTTTCAGCTCGTTTGGTTAATTTCCATGTTTCGCATCCATAAGTCATGGCTGGTATTATGCAGCCGTTGTATATTTTACGCTTTAGACACATTGGCAAGGTGCTCTTCAGAATGTCTCTATTCATACCAAATGCTTCCCAACCTATTGTTATGCCTCGTTTTATTTCTCAGTCATTGTCTTTCACTAGCTTTATATGTATATTGAACGGAAAGTAAGGGTTCAGTTTAGCATTATAGCTACATTGTAAATAGAACCCCACACCTAAAACCCTTTGAAAAGACTTTTATTTGAAACATTCCCCTAGGTCCATTGAGTATGCATGCCAGATTTGTGTGCAAATTTGGTTGAGCTGCGCCAATCTTTAAGGGTAAATAGAGCCCCACCCCTCTAAAATCTTTTGAAAAACCTTTTTCTGAAACATTTTAATTTGAAACATTCCCCTAGGTCCATTGTGTATGCATGCCAAATTTGGTTGAGTTGTGCCAATGTTTAAGGGTAAATAGAGCCCCACCCCTCTAAAATCCTTTGAAATCTTTTTTCTGAAGACTTTTTACTTTGAAAAATTCCCCTAGATCCATTGAGTATGCATGCCAAATTTGTGCACAAATTTGGTTGAGCTGCGTCAATGTTTAAGGGTAAATAGAGCCCCACCCCTCTAAAATCTTTTGAAAAAAATGTTTCTGAAAACTTTTTACTTTGAAACATTCCCCTAGGTCCATTGAGTATGCATGCCAAATTTGGTTGAGCTGTATCAATGTTTGAGAGTAAATAGAGCCCCACACCTCTAAAACCCTTTGAAAAATGTTTTTCTTAAAACTTTTTACTGAAACATTCCCCTAGGTCCCCTAAGTTTGGTTGAGCGATGCCAATGTTTAAGGGTGGGGCGGACACAGAGACAAACTCAGCCGGTTGTTTTATATAATAGAAATAGATTATTTAAGCATATTCTTAAGTAGATTTTAAATTCCTTATTGATTTTATTTCTCCTGCTCTGCTGAAGATTTATTCAAGTAGGCAGCGCAAATATCTCTGGGGACATTGCCTGGTAGAAACTGGCAATTAATAGCAGCATCTAATTTTGGAATTCTGCAGTGAATCTTCCACAGTCACGTCCACACGTTCCACCCCAGGGGCTACACCAAGATTTTTCAGAAGTAATCATGAAGCTCTTCATCCTCCAAAAGTTAAAGGCTAACTGGCACTTTCAATTGCGGGACATGTCTATTTGCTTGTCAGAGATTGGCACTTTGCTGCATGGGATAAGTTTAATTACCTTACTCCTGTCGTCTCACCTCACTGGGCTATGGCATGTAAACCCTTGGTTTAAAGGGTGGGGTCAGTCACATGCACGCTGCACTTCACCTAAATTTTCATTTATTGAAGCCAAGCCATAGTGATGATCAATGTTATATAATGTGTGGGAATGGCATTCCTATACTATCGATGCAATTAAAATGATCTATTTGAACAATTCACTGATAAAGAAAAATCAGCCAGTATATGTCCAAATACTATGGTCTCAAAAAGTCTCTGTTAAAGATGACCCTCCACCATCCGAGAGCAGGCAGCCTTGCATTCACACACTTCTTTTTTTTAGCACCAATGATGATAAATTTGAAAGACTCTGCATTCTTTATGTTTGCACATTCTAGGGGAGGACCTTAATTCAATACAGCTGGCTACAATGCTTAATTTCAGCTACTTAGAAGTCACAAACAGATAAACAGAAAGAGACTTTTAGTATTATATATGTAGTGGTGGAAATAGGGGGGTGGGTGTAGGTTGGGGTACAGCATATACCTACTTCTCAATTTCCAGGTTTTTTGTAAGTTCAATGTCTACAAATGGAGACATTATCATATACCTAGTTCCCCAAACCTACCCATAATGTATATCTAGTTCCCAAAACCCAGCATTAATGTATACTTAGACCCCCAAACCCAGTCTTAACGTATACCTAGTTCCAAAACCCCAGCCTTAACATATAACTAGTTCTCAAAACCCATCCATAACATATACCTAGTTCCCCAAACCCATTTCCATCACTGATTATATAGATTCATCTTTTGTGGTAAAGTTAGTGAAAGCTCAGGTTCAGTAGCCTTCTGTTCAGTGTCAGATTGAAGCAACTGGATGCTCTGGGGGTCGTTTATTGGGACTCACAGAAATATTTGATAATCTTTTTTAAAGAATAATTACGTAATACACCCATCAATGTGTACCTGAATTTTCGATTTGTGCAAACACATTATTTTGGCATAGGTACCCCCCGGATTTTATCATTAGAAATGAAATCAGATTAATGGTAAATTGTTTTCTTTCTGGCAGGTCGCTGATGCCCCCACGCCCCCAGATTATAATGCCCTGGGCTGCAGCCCGTTCAGCCCATATGTAAATCCGGCACTGCTTCTGTCCAATACTCTATCCACTGAGGCATGTCCACGATTACCTGCTTGTTGTTGAGTAGGACAGTTGATAGTCAATCTCCATTCGTGCAGACAAACATGGCCAGCCTTTCAAAGTGCTGTGAGGCTTGAAGATTTAATCCCGCTAATGTTGTAATGGTCACCGATGCAGAAGTTGGAAACTCCCAACGGATATTAGATATGCCGAGCTGGAATCACATATGATAGGTGTCAAGTTTCTTTTTATAGGAATCCCGAACATGGCAACAACGTAGTGAGAGGCGGTCAAGGCCAATGCCTTGTCACTCTAGAGAGGTTCAATAAATCTTGGGGGATCAAATGTAGAATCTGACTCCAAAATTGATTTGATGCAAAGTCATAAATTTTCAGATGATACCATATATGACGTCATGTGTCATGTCGAGGTGTTAATATGACATATGTACCTGTAAAAAATGACGGGATTATTTACGTATGGATCAGCACTTCTTTCTAGGATCAAAGTATTGGATCACACAAACCACTTTCTGATTCTAAGCAGAGAGCTCAGGAATGATGTCCTTGGCAGAGCACACGGATACTCTGATCCTGGACAGAATTGCCAGTTCATACTTAGATACTCCAGTCATTTTTGATGGGTACTATGCTAGTGTTTTAAATAGTCAATTAAAAAATGCATCCCCTGCAGAGCGGTAAGACCCCACCACCCCCAAACAGGGGCAACCTGTTTTTTTCACCAAAGTCACAAGACTCTAGTTAAAAAAAAAAATAACCTTTCACCAAAGTCGCAAGACTCTATTTTGGGGGAATTTTAAACTGATTTCGGCATTAAATGACCCATCAAGGATTGATATGCCGTTAAACAAATTAATCAATCAAAGCATAGAACCATGACTTTATAGTCAAACTCCCACTCTGGAGTTGGGTTTACTACTTCCCCCTGGTAACAACTATGACAATGACAATGACAATAACAACAACAATGACCCTCACCAAAATTAGAACCCTTCAAAACTCCCGAGGAAGCTGAAATTTGGCATGCAACCTTATTTCAACCCCACTAGAAGGTTTATAAAGAAAAATTAGGGTCACCCAACCCCCTTCCTACAGGCCACCTTATTTTTTTCCCCAGTTTATATCTAGAATTGCCTCAAATCATATCCAGAATTGCTTTAAATTATATCCAGAATTGCCTCAAATTATATCCAGAATTGCCTCAAATTATATCCAGAATTGCCTAAAATTATATCCAGAATTGCCTCAAATTATATCTAGAATTGCCTCAAATTATTTCTAGAATTATCTAGATTTTCCTGCCATTTATCTAGAAAAATATCTAGATACTATTTTATTTGGTCCCCTTCTATGGCAAATTCAGTCCCCTTCTATGGCCAAATTTAAAGATCTTTTTCAGTTAAAGGAAAACTGTTGAAATGTTTTCCAAACTTCTAAGCTAAGTCATTTTATCTTCAGTGAGAGTGAGGTTTGAGCCTGAAGCAGTGAGTCTTGTTCTGAGTGCACTAAACTATGCCATTACAAAGGTTGGTTATTTTGTGGTGCATTGTCAGCAGTTGCCGCACTTTCAAACATCTGCAAGAAAAGGAGGTTCTGATTCCACGAGAATCAGAAGGTTCTGTGTCTTCAAAGACTAACCTGGCACCGACCATTATTTGGTTCGATTGAAGTGTTCTGTATTGGAGTAAAAGTAACTTAATTGTCTTGGAGGCTGGCTTCAATATTAAATGGGATCAGGAGGTGATCAGGGTGTGTGTATGGTGGGTGGATTGTGGTGTTTTGAAGGCAAAAAGGGGTAGGCGAGGAAAGGGGAGGTGGAGAGGGAGGGAGGAGAAAGAAGAAAAGAGGAGGAGCAGGAGACAAGGGAGGAGAAAGTCAAAGGGAGAGGGTAGGGAAAGAAAGAGTTCTGCAAGAATGAAGGAATTCAGGGGTGGATTGTGGTGTTTTGAAGGCAAAAAGGGGTAGTCGAGGAAAGTGGAGGTGGAGAGGGAGGGAGGAGAAAGAAGAAAAGAGGAGGAGGAGAAGGAGACGAGGGAGGAGAAAGACAAGAGGGTGATGGTAGGGAAAGAAAGAAGTCTGCAAGAAGAATTCTGGGGCGGATTGCAGTGTTTTGAGGGTAGATGGAGAAGAAAATTTGAAGATGAAGATGAAAGAAATTGGAAGGGAAAAAGAAGCGGAAAGAAACTGAAATAGAAAGAAAGAAATCAAAATGGTGGGGAAAAGGAAAGTTTGAAGAAATTAAAAACAAATATGGCTAGAAAAAAAGATGAAAATGGAGATTTTTGTTATAATGAGACTCGATGTAAAAACAGAAATAAAGAAATTCCAAATGGCTGGAGGAAAGGAAGAAGATTGATGAATGAAAAATGATAGGAATGAAAATAAAAGAGAAATTGAAGGAAAGAATTGAAGATTGACAGAAAAGTAGCAAAGAAAAATTAAAAAATATAAGAACGAGAAGGAAAATAAATCGAAGAATTTTGATACAAAAATGGAAGATTATTGGAACAAAGCAGGAAGGGGAGAAAAGAAAAGAAAAGAGAAGGGGAAGGAGAGGAATGAAGAAAAGAGGGAGGGCGAGGGGAAAGGTGAGGAATGAAGAAAAAAGGAGGAATGAAGAAAAGAGGTGTAGAAGGCAAGAGAGAAAAGAGGAACAGTGGGAGGGAAAGAAGAGGAAAGAAAAAAAGAGGAGGAAGGAGATGGAAGAAAAAAGGGGAGAGGAGAGGTATGAAGAAAAGAGTAGAAGGCAAGAGAGGAAAGGAAAAAAGAGGAGAAGAGAGAGAGGGAAAGAAGAGGAGGGAAGGAGAGGAAAGAGAAGAAAATAGGGTGGGGGGAGGTGAGTAGAAGAAGTCTGCACGAAGGAATAACAAGAATGAAAAAAAGAATTCTTGGATAAGATAAAAAGAAATTGGAAGAAAAAAACCAAACCCAAAAGCCTTCTTCAAAGAATCCTGTAATCATGAAGTATTGTTCTCAAGACAAGAGGAATCGCTGAGCACACCAGAACTTTCATGTTGTGCGTATCCAGCGTGAGGCCCCCACACCATCCCGCCCCGCGCTCTGCCCCCAGTAAGCATGTTATAGAAGAAACGTGCAGCCATCTTTTTATGTTATTCAATTCAGCTCGGGCAACAAAATAAAAATGGATAAGCATCACAGAAAATACAATCCGACATAAAAATACAGTTTCTGAGCAGGAGCTTTGGTTGAGAAAGATATGAAAAAAACAGATCTGCTTAGTCACTCAATAGAAACACATGACCAACGTCTTTTGGCAGTATGCTGTATTGGGGATGATCAATTAAAGAAATTGGAAAAAAAGGTGATCGATATATAAGTTACTTCTCTCGCATTTTGTTGGGCAGTGATCACTGAAAACAGTCTGAATTTTCCAAAAACAACAAGCGGTACAAACTAAGGGATCAATTTAGCATAAACTTACATTGCGAAGTGAACCCCCACTAAAAAGCTATTTGTGGGTCGTTAAAAAAAGAAAAAAAAGTAACTCCATAGAAACCGTCATGCATCCAACATCTTTTGGCAGCAGGCTATGTTGGGGGTAATCAATTAGAAAAATTGGAAAAGGGGGTGATTAATGAATAAGTTACTTCTCTGGCGTTTTGTTCATTGCAGTGATCACTAAAAAAGTCTGAATTTTCAAATAACAAGCGAATGCAAACTAAGGGATCAATTTAGCATAAACTTACATTGCAAATTGAACCCCCCTCAAAACCCATTTAGGGGGGGAATTTCAAAAAACAAGTAAATGTTGAAATGTTCAGCCCTCTAGCTCCATTGGTGCAGCCTGTATGCGTCATACATATATACATGCATAAATACATACTTACATAGCCAGCTGGACCAGGTTAAAAACTGAAGAAACCTATGTTGACAGTTTTGGTGACAGTTTTGGTTAACGCTTTCTAATTTAGATAGATGGCCAGCCAGAATCACTTAAAAACTGAAGAAACCTATGTTGACAGTTTTGGTTTACACTTTCTAATTTAGATAGATGGCCAGCCAGAATCACTTAAAAACTGAAGAAACATATGTTGACAGCCAGAATCACTTAAAAACTGAAGAAACCTATGTTGACAGTTTTGGTTGACAGTTTCTAAAAGAGTGTGTTTGTCTTAAAAGTTGGGGCCAACCAAGAGAAATGGCGTAAGTCGTAATGCCACACTGGTTTTACCTCGAGATGATTTGAATTCTTTGTTATTGATGCACAATCTGATAAACGACAGAAGAAAAAATGGGGTGGGGGGGGTTGTAAAAAAGAAACGGGTGGCCATGAAACAAGATTTTAAAAGAATTCAATTCAGAATGGAATTATTATTCCAAATCTGGGAGCTGGGGTATGAACAGAATATAGGAAAGGAATGCAAGAATCCATTTGATTCTTTGTTTTTACTTAATTTCTTAACTATTTGTGTGTGTGGGG
>VCCN01001496.1:236827-248016 GCA_006491835.1 Architeuthis dux | reverse complement strand
TCACTGCAATGCAAATCTCTATTGTCCACATATATAAAATGCGTGATGTGTAATCCATATATTTCATACAAATATTAATGCAGTTAACTGATATTTTTGATGGCATGGGTAAACACAATATTTTCTTTACTCTTCATTTAGCAAATGTGTTATTTTTCACCTCATTCCATGGGTTAAGCAAAGGTGGACATATATAAATATGTGGCCAATGAAAGTACAGATTTATAGATACTAGATACTAATAGGTCCAGTAAATTGCTGTAAAAAAAAAAATTAACTAGCATTCCAAGGGAAATTATAAATCACAGCCATCCATATATGCTGAGGTGGGGGTGATCAATTAATAAGTTACTTCTCTTGCCTTTTCAAAAAACAACGTTGCTGAACACAAAATAAGGGACCAATTTAGCATAAACTTACATTGAAAATTTACTCCCCCCCCTTCTAAAAACATATTATGTGGTGAATTTTAAACAAAAAAAAAAACAGCATTTTCCCTAATTGAGGGGAATGTTGGGTACAAAATTTCAAATTTCTACTATGAACGGTTAGTGCTGGGCGATGTCCGTATACATAGATAAATACATAGATACATAGATACATCTAAATGTCAGAATATATGAATAACCTAAACCCAGCAATAAACCAGTGTTATGGGTAGTGGATAATAGATGCAGATCAGATTTTTTTTTATGATCTCAGAAAAACATTGAATGTACATACACACCACTTAAAATAAACAGTCATTCTTCCTTTTACTCTCAGCCCCTCTCTATGAACGATACCAAAAAATCAGCAGCCGATAAACAGTTACTCTCCCTCTTACTCTCCCCTCCTTCTATGAACGATACAAAATCCCCACTGATTATTTTCATCAGCGGCTCCGCTGAAAAAATACTCACAAAAATGTGTTCATTTTAGCCTGAATTTACATTCTAAATTGACCCCTAAAATATTTTTTTCTGGGAGTGATTTTCAAAATCTAATTTGCTAAAAACCTTTCCCATGGTCACATTGGTACACACTTACACATTTGTTGTGTAAGTAAAAGTGTTCAGTCTTTCAGTTTCTATTGATATGTAAATTTCTGTATCAGTTGGCATTGAGATTTTTTTCCATCTCCACATATAATAAAATGCAATGTGTATTTATTTACTCATTTGTCGTCTGTCATATAAAAATAGAATTTTATGTTCTGATGATGTAGTAAAAATAAAATTTTATGTTATGGTAAACTTGATTAATAAAACGCCATAATTATTCAATGGTGAATTGAATGTTATTTGTAAATTCTTTTAGAGCAAAATGTTTTTTATCTAAGAAACCTACGTATGTGTATCAATATATTTTTTGTCTGTAACACTTTTCAATATTTATACACTCACACAAAAAAAATGATGATTGGCAATTCAATATACTTGAATATACTTGAAATAGGTTTTTCTTTGACAGCAGTTAATTGCGTCATTAAGCCAGCTTCAGTGTAGTTGGGCTGGGATTAAACTAATAAGAAAAATGGTAGTTAAATTTGGTATGTCCGATATCAGAATAAAGATTATTTAAAAAAATATTGATATTCTCAGATGTGACTGTCTTTTCACTTAGGCTGTTCTATGCGTTTGCTACTGTTGCCAAGAGGCTTTTTTGACAGCAGTTAATTGTATCATTAAGCCAGCTTCAGTGTAGCTGGGTTTAAACTAATAAGAAAAATGGTAGTTAAATTTGGTATGTCCGATATCAGAATAAAGATTATTTTTTTAAATATTGAAAAAAAATATTGATATTCTCGGATGTGACCGTCTTTTCACTTAGGCTGTTCCATGTGTTTGCTACTCTTGCAGAGAGGACATTTTTTCTAACACCAGTGGAGGTCTGAATTTGTAGTTTATGGATGTGTCCTCTGGTTTTACTGCAGATAGATGAAGTCAGCATTTTCTTATCAGGGCATTTTGAGCAATGAACATCAGTATCCACTCTATGTATGTTGTTCTGGATTCTATAGACCTCTAGTAGGTCAGCACGTTTTCTTCTGTATTCAAGGGTCTCTAGATTAAGTTGTTTTTATTGGACTCTATTTGTTCATATCTTTACTTAAATCTACCTTTAGTTTAGTTTAATATTCAAGAAATTGAACATAAACAAGAAAATGCAGAGCAACCTATATATTTAATAACTACAATGCAATTGCAAATTATTTAAATATAGATGGTGCCATCATTATTCGACAGCAAGAGTTAACTAGTTTATAAATAAATGCAAAGTTGCCATGGATTCCCTGTGGTCTTTTCTGTAACTGAAGAAACCAAAGAATCAATTTGTTTCTTTCCCATTGGTGTTTGGAACATGTTGAAGAGTTGTAAAGAGTTTCAAAATATTTATCTGTTTAAATGTTTCAAATGGTCGGGAAGGAGACATATTTTTATCCACAAGATATAAATTTCATCCTACTGTATTACAGACAAAGAAACAATGAAACACACAGAACAAGTGACACTATTTATTATATAGATCAGTGGTTCTTAACCTTTTTTGCTCCTTGCCCCACCACAGATCGATATAATAAATAGTGTCACTTTTTCTGTGTGTTTCTTCGTTTCTGTCTGTAATACATAATAAAAGAAGGATGAAATTTATATCTTGCTAATAAAAATATCTCCTGAAGCTAGACATTTTTTATTTCCCCTTAGACAAATTTAGTGTTGAAAAGGTATAAAATATATAGTGCTAAGTTCAGAAACTTACCAAAATTTACAGTTTTAAATCAAGGAAAATATCTGTAAAGACATTCTTTGTAAAATAAAATATTGATATATGAATATCAGGAGATTTAAATTTTTGTAATATCTTTATTGTGTGAAATTTAGTAACAACAACAAAATTACCTCATTGCTTTTATACCTCACAAAGTTAAAGAGTTAAACATTAGTTACTATGGAATCTATAGTAAAAATACTTATTAATAGTATTGAGCATTTAGTAATTTATATTGTATAATTAAGAATTAATCAGTCACCAATACAACTCATCACAACCAAATTCCGAATTGACCCTCAAATATATTTGAATTGCCCCTTTGTGGGGCATACACCCCACCATTGAGCAATTAGTAATTTATATTGTATAATTAAGAATTAATTAGTCACCAACACAACTCATCACAACCAAAATCCGAATTGACCCTCAAATATATTTGAATTGCCCCTTTGTGGGCATATACCCCACCTTCTGAATCACTGATATAGAGAGATAATATTCACACACACTACTACTACTACTACTATATTTTGGGGGGAGTAGCCACTGTTGAGCAAGGTGCAGTCAGCCTCTCTTTGACATGGGAGAGTTGCAATAACTTTGCTTGGAGATTTGAAAAGTTTTCTCTATGTGAGTCAAAGCTATTAGAATTTACATGTTTGGTGTTACGTGGCCATTATATAGGGATACCTTAATAAATAATATCCATAAATCATCATATAAACTCCAGACTATTCGGCTATTCAGTCCCCTTAGAGTAGCTGAGAGGAAGGAAATAGAAGTCATGATTGAGTATCTCTAATCTGTCAAGATGTGCAGTTAAGCTTGAGCTCTTCAATCACGGAAGGTACTTTTGGTGTATGTTCGCTTCTTTTTGTCTTTGACAGCTTATTTCCTGTGAACTAAGTTGGTCATAATCTAATCTCCGCTTCTCTGGTGGCGTTGGCTAAGAAAATGAAAAGTTTAACATCTGACATGTTGAGTAAGAAGGCCCAGATGAAATAGAAACCCTCTTGCTTAATACCTAATTCATCATCTCACACTAAAGATGCTTCAAGTCATCTCGGTGTGTTTCTTTGCTCGAAGGCAGTGGTTTGCAAAGTGGGTGCTACCACCCCCTTGGGGGCACTTGAAGACTCAAGAGGGGGTGTTAAAAAGCAGGGGGCAGTAGGAGGGCGCTAGAAGGTGCTAGCGGTGGGTAGGCATTTGAAGGCGAGAGATGGTGAAGGGAGGCAAGGGGCAAAGATTACAAATTCTGTTTTCAATGTATGATTTTTTACCAACATTATGGGTAGGGAGTGTATGTGTGAAATATATACCTTAAAAGAGGGTGGTACTCCGAAAAAGGTTGGGAAATACTGCTCCAGAGGAATTACTTTTAGCATCACTTTAACTGTCCAAGATTATTGTACAGACAGAATATTGGCTTTTCTTAGTGGAAACCATTCCGTTCTTATAATATAAAAACTCTCTTTTTGAATTTTCTAGCATCTCAAATCCAAAGTTTGCATTGTCACTAATCAGATTATCTAATTCATGACAAGACTGCAACAATCCATTCAAACATCTCAAACATTAAATTGAACAATTGTGTAATTTGAAGAAACTGCTAATCTGGTTTCCAGGCAAAATCCCAGACATTCTGCAATTTTGGTTGAATTCAGACGTAAGAATAGCTAATAATTGCATAATTCATTTCAAAATGGTTTATTCTTATGTTCATATTTTGTTTTATTCTTATTTCATTTCCGTTTGGGGTGGCCTGGCCCCCCACTGCTTCCCTCTTGTTACGGGCCTGCACACACACAGCCGCAAAAATTATAACAAATATATAACGTGACAATCCTCTCAGGAGACATCTTTGTTGAGTTGAATAAGGCAAAAGAATAAAAAAAGAAGCCATTTCTGGCACTGATAGAAATGCGTGGGTGAGTCGTCCGTCATATTCAGGATTAATGATAACAGGTGGCGCTGAATGCAACTGATGCACATGACAGACGGAGACAATACGGCGCCTTCATCTTGTTGCAAAACTTTCAACCGACTCTTCATATCGTTTCTTGAAAGTAACTCTGCTGAAATGATATTTCAAGTTGGTAACTGTATGTGGCCTTGGATACATACACCATTATCACTCTCTCTCTCTTGCTCACACATGCACGTACGCACAAATGTGTGTTTGCGCACGTGCACACATACATTATATAAAACAACTAGCTCTGTTTATGACTGTGCCCCACCTAAACATTGACACAGCCAAACCAAATTTGGCATGCATACTCAATGAATCAACAAGAAGGTTTTAAACTTAAAGAACTTTGAGAAACAATGTTACAATGTAACTATAATGCTAAACTGAACCCTTTCCTTCCATTCAATATACATATATACATATACATACTAGCTGGATAGGGTGGGTATCGGCTTGTTCTGAGTTATTAATCTCTTTACTTGCCTGAGCGATTTAATATAAATAGATGTACTATTCTAGTACCCGTCAAGAATGATGTGATTATTTATGCATGGATTGATACCTCTGCCTAGGATCATAGTATCTATGTGCTCTGTCTAGGATCAAATTGTTGTGCCCATAGCCTTCGGGCTAGGATCAGAGTGTAGTATCTGTGCACTCTGGCTAGTTAGGAGTATGTGCGAGCACAACCCGGGTATGCACACAAGCGCACTCCCTCCCCCCTTATTTCATTTTATGAAATCTCTATAAAATATGATTTGCTTTCCTGTGTTGTTATATTTGAAGTTTTTTTTTCCTGGGCAATGCTGGCTATCCCAGTTAGTACAAGATGGAGGGATGAGATAGAAAAGTTTGCTGGTAAGATGTGGCTGAGGTTAGCACAATCTAGGTGGTCACGGAAGGAGATTGAAAAGGCTTTTGTCCAGCAGTGGACCTATAACGGCTGATGATGATGATGATAAAGTCACATTAAATAACTTATATTGTTGTACTATATATGCTACACGTATAATAATTTATATTGTTATACTATGTATAATGTACTATACGTATAATAACTTATATTGTTGTACTATGTATAATGTACTACACGTATAATAACTTATATTGTTATACTATGTATAATGTAGTACACATATAATAACTTATATTGTTGTACTATGTATAATGTACTACACATATAATAACTTATATTGTTATACTAAGTATAATGTACTACATGTATACTAACTTATATTGTTGTACTATGTATAATGTATTACATGATGCAGTACAAAGTCTAAAAAGCATTACTTTTAAATGTTTATATGTTAGCTTAGTTTAGAAGAGAAAATTGCTGCATTACAAAGTTCTTAATGCATTACCTCTAAATTGCTGATGTTTGGAACCTAATTTAGAAGAGAAAATCGTATTTGAGAAATTCCAGATATGAAAAACATTATATGCAAAACTAAGGAAACATCATCCAAAATCCTCACACGTGGACACTCAATTAAAACCATTCGTTTTTGCTCTCTCGGGCCCCTCTCCCTTCCGGGCCCGAGGCTTAAGCCTACTCAGCCAAATGGTTCATCTGCTACTGTCTATATTCTGCATCACTGTATGTGCACAGATCTGAAGGTGATGCACAAAGTGTTGATTTAAGCAATTGTCCCATTTGACCCACTTCCTGACATTTTCTTGTTTGCTGCGTACGCAAATCTTGCACACACAAAAAGTCCCGTTATTATCTTTCTTCTTCCTCTTCTCTGCACCCCCCCCCCACCAATTTGGGCTAATGACTCTGGTTTCCTGTCGTTGCAACTTATTCTATTGCCTCTTTATGGGACGTGGGTTATTGCCAATTCCTTGATGACGCCCTTCTTTCAACGAACCCAAATCGAGCTCTGAACCACTTTCCTCCTCCCCCCACCACCTTGTGTAACTTTAAAAAAGAAACAAAAAAAACAACATCTTGGCTCCGAGTTGCCAGATAGTTGGAGTCGTTTCTGGCCAACAACATAGAAAAAAATGGCCAGAAATGGCCAGAAATGGCCAAATGCCAAAATTGTTTATAAAACATTGCAATATTGCAGTGCCCATCAAAAATAAGAATTTATTAAAAATGCTACTGCACCTGGTGACATCAGTCATTTAGCGGCATATGTTGTTCGAACCTGTATGAAAAGGGAATTAATTTGCACATTCAAATGGTTCTTCAGATGATTGAACTCCTTCTTGTTATTCGGCCGATCCATTCTTCGGCCTTCTTCAGGTGTAAAATCCGAGTGTGCTGGGTTAAAACAGAAGTTATGTTTAACGGAAATAACCCTTATAGCAATATAATTTGCACATTAACCCAACATTGTGAAAACTTCCGTCTTATAAGATTTTTTTTCCTTTTCTTGTTTTTCCTACAGGCAAGGATTGCACCCCTTGGGTCTTTGAAGAGTGTAAGGCTAAGAAAGGCAGCTGCGGAGATGGCAAGAAAGTTGGTCGTCGAACTGGTGCCGATTGTGGCAAGACTGAAAAGGTCTTCCCCTGCACGGTGACATGTGACGGTCAGGCCGGTGTGGACACACCCAACCAGCCAAAGAATAAAAGAGGAAGTGACAAAAGTAAGTAACTCCATTTGCCTCGGCTTCTCATTGTTGTTTGCTTTTTGGTGGCTTCTTCTTCTTCTTCTTCTTCTTCTTCTTCTTCTTCTTCTTCTTCTTCTTCTTCTTCTTCTTCTTTTTAATGTTTTCCTCTATCAAGAATGAATCTGTAGAAAGAAAGATCATGACTATTACCAGTCGTGTAGAGCTAAAAAGAATAAGTGTGGGAAATGCAGGACTACCTGCTCTTGACAGATGGGGCTTAAAATCTTTGGGATCAAGTTTACATCAGGCACCCTGAAAATTGTTGAATCGAAAAGGGACACATTTTGCCTCGACACCAGTTATGTTCGAAGTTACTTACATTCGATAAAAAATAGGCTGTTTTTCTTTTAACCCATAAGAACCCAGACTCATTTCTACTTGAAGGAACATTGTGGGATTCTGAGTAGGCAAATTGACACACAGTCATATGACTGCACCAGGATGTCCATTATATGTCACTTAGTACACGTCATGTGTTAAAATCAAGGATAAAATATAATATTATATAAGAGACTGTGCATATCAATTAAATTGTAAGTGACACCGGTATCACAGTGGGTTCTTATGTGTTAAACTAACAAATTTTTGAAGTTATTAAGATACTTTCTCCCGGAAAAATAAAAAGTATTTTTGTGCTTTCAATCCAACTATTCTTCGTAAAACTAGGTTTTGGCTTTTATAACAATTATTAGAGTTTAAATTTTACAGTCAATCAGTAACTGTCATCTTAGCGTAATAAAAAATAGAAAAAGAAGGTTGGATTGAAAGCACAAAACGGGAGAAAGTATCCTATTAATTTCGAAAATTTGTTAGTTTGAAAAAAAAAAAAATTTGAATGTAAGTAACTTTGAACATATCTGGTGTCGAGGCAAAATGTGTCCCTTTTTGATTTGACAATTTTCAGGGTGCCTGTTGTAAACTTGATCCAATCTTTGAAATTTAAACAATTTCAGAGATCAATCTTTATTATTATTGGATGAAGTATTGTAACACTCCACTGTGTTGATGTCTTTGTGGTCGATTGGTTAAAGAGGCAATGAGGGTATGAGTTCGATTCCCACTGAAGGCTTACTCTTTACTTCCGATTGTGCTGTGGCCCGAATTAATAAGTTGTATAGAAACAACTAAAATTAAGATGATGGTAAAAACTAGTCAAATTTAATAAAAGTGGTGAATTTCAGAGATATTTTCTATAGTTTTGAGAAGGGTCATTAATATTCAAATGGTTCTTCAGACGATTGAATTCCTTCTTGCTGTTTATGTTGTAAACATGATGTTTCGGACGATCCATTCTTTGGCCTTCTTCAGGTGTAAGAACCGAGTGTGATGGAGTAAACAGAAGTTTTTATTTTTAAAGGGGGTAACCCTTATAATGCAGGGCCCGGGTGTTTCTGTGTCTTTGTCTTATCGGGTTTAGGTCTGTTGAGAAGTGGAAGCCACATCGGATTGAACTCTGCACTTGTCTGACTAATGCATTTAGTCGACATGTTGATGTGAGCTCCCTGCATTATAAGGGTTACCCCCTTTAAAAATAAAAACTTCTGTTTACCCCATCACACTCGGATTTTACATCTGAAGAAGGCCGAAGGATAGATTGGCTGAAACGTTGGGTTTACAACAATGAGTTCAATCGTCCGAAGAACCATTTGAATTTCAGGGATGTTTTGGAGCCATATGGGATGAGTATTTGGACATATACTGGCTAATTTTTCTTATCAGTGAATTGTTCAAATAGAAGATTTTAATAATAAAGTGGTACCTCTTTTAACAAGGACAATCCGTTCCACAAAACTTCTCGTTAGATGAAAATTCGTTAAGTGAATAAACCTGTTCCAAATAAAAAAAAAAGAAGCAAAATTTGTATTCTTACTACTGCATCTCTGCCCTAATAGTGAATGTTGACATAAAAGAGAAGGAGGGAACAAAAGAACGTATTTTGCTTTCTTTTTCCCCCCTACAAAGGTTGCGGGTAAGAAACCAAAGAGAAATAAAGGACACAGATATTGTATGAAACACAACAATAAAAGCGCGTTTCTAGTCTGGGCCGTGCGAAAAAGCAACAAGTTACACAGGGAGGTTATTTTGGCACACTTCAAAAATCTTTAGCACTTTTTTTCAGGGGTGTATAAAGTAGAATTTATCCAAAAAATCTTTAAGGAAAAGAGACGAGGCGGGATAGAGATTACTGGAAAACTAAGAGAAGTAGAAATGGGTTACCTAAGGGAATTGGGGGTGAAGAATCAAAGTTGGGTCAATCATATACACCCCTGCCTTTTTTACAAACGTCTAGACGAGCCGTCTCTAAGAGATTTAACATTGCCAATTCAATTGAGGACCTCTCGCTAAATGAAATTTTGTAGTATTTTTTTCTCGCAAACTGAAAATATTTTGTCATTGGGACCTCTCGCTAAGAGAAATTTTATATATGAGCCCATCAGTATGAGAGGTACCACTATATGTATATCTATATCTATATCTATATGTATATGTATATATATAGCAAGGGAATGCTGTAGATTGAAACCAAACTCTTCCTTCGCAAATAAGGTTTCTTGAGATGCTCAAGGTTGATTTTGGTTGGCCGTAGAGCTCTACCTTTGCAATTGTTTTCTGACATTCTGAAATTATCCCTTATATTTTTTGCGATACAGATTTTCCCTGCTATCAGAAAGTAGAGCGTTCCTATAAAATCTTTCGTAATCCAAAATGGTGTAAAGTGAAGAGGCAACTACCATTAAGTTATATTGGAAATTCATAACATGAAATATGCACAACATATTAAATCCATTCAATTGTTTTGTTTTGATCAAAAGACAAAATTTACAAATGTTTTCTGATAAAATTCAAGCAAAAATAAAATTTTCTTCACCTTATGACAAAAGTTTTGGTGATTTCTGTTACCAAATCAAAAACCAGGGTTGATTGTTTTTTTTTATGCAATGAAAGGTAGTAGCACTGTAATACAGTAATATGGAAGATTTCTTTTTCCTTATCAGATTATACAAAATGCTTTTTTAAATTTTCCACTGAAAAATATTTTAAAACCTTTATGGAATTTGTGCATGTAAGGCTCATCTTAGCTATTAATGTCAACATACATACATAGATATTGGCCTTTAAATTATAAGGTTTCTTGGTTGTTTGTAAGCATAAACATATAAGTTGAAATCTGTACCTTTTATACAAACGTGCAGGTTTCTCCACTGGTGGATATGCCAGACAGACCTTTGTGCTTAGTTTTCAACATAATGTTATTAAAAAACAGGTACCTTCCCTTATGGAACAGATCACTAAATGAATGAATGCCTTCTTTCTTAAAATCAATCCTGATAAAATGGAGATTATATTATTTACTCCTGGAGCTAAAAATGTTCAAACCATCAACAGTGTAATTCTTAATAATGGCGACTGCATACGTTTTTTTGACTGGGTAAAAAACCTTGGAGCTTATCTAGATAAATCTCTAAACTTAGAAATGCATGTTAATAATGTAGTCTCCCGTTGTTATAAATTAATGAGAGATGTCCATAGTATTAGAAACTTACTTTCCAACAATGAAACTGAGCAGCTGGTTCACTCTATTATTACCAGTAGAATAGACTACTGTAATTCACTTTTCTTTGGCTTGAATAAATCACAAATTAACAAACTACAAAAAGTTCAAAATGCTGCAGCTCGGTTAGTTTTGAAACGTAGTTATTGGCCAAAATTGGCTTAGGATAGAAGAAAGAATCGTGTTCAAAATTTTAATTACAGTATTCAAATGTCTTCATGATATGTGCCCTTATGAACTCTGCACGCTTATTAACATCTAATATTTAGATGGTTTGATTTTAGAACTT
>VCCN01001496.1:211357-229465 GCA_006491835.1 Architeuthis dux | reverse complement strand
TTCCAATTTTTTTAATTGATCACCCCCAACATAGCATGCTGTGCAAAGATGTTGGTCACATGACGGTTTCTACTGAGTGAATAATCAGACCTGTTTTAGTTCATATCATTTATCAACTGATGTGTGCGTGTGGTCAAACTAGGAACACTTTTATTAAAGAATCCATTAGTTCATCCATGTGCCACAAATCTACCGAGCCATATCTACGTATCAAACGCACCTACTGATTTACATGGCTCCCGAGGGGGCACTTGTGTGCCATATGAATGCATCGTCTTATTTCTCTCTTGCAACTTTATATCCGAGCCATTCTCTCTTGAAAGCTATTAATACGACAATATTGAAAGCGTTCTTTGGCTCTGGCCCCAGAATTCTTCTAAATGGGCCCCGTAAGGATTGGATCCCGACAGCTTGAGAACATTATTTTCATCTACCAACTGCTTTGCTGACAGAGTGGCTGGCGAGTGAATAGGTGACGTGAAATCAACTCGTTGAGGGTTGCTGTAAAATTCACCTTGATAAAGCCCTTGCCAAACAGCATTGGACTATAAAACTACATTGATGCTCAAGCCAGACACTTACTGATGGTGGCCAAATTTAGAATGTAGTCTGTGCTGTTAATGACCAGTACGGTCAGTGAAGACTTGAGTAACCCTGCTCCTACAAAAAAAAAATCTTTTTTAGTATTCAGCGTGCGCAAAAATTTCATGTTGTGCAAATTTTTTTCCTGTGATAAAAGTATGTGCATAAACATAGCTGCAGCCGTGCTATACAAACTGGAACAGGAAATTAATGATGGACAAAAGTTGTATTTGAAAAAACTGACTACTGCTGCCCACAATACTGGTTTATTGTTGGGTTTAGTCACTGCTTCCCACAACAATGGTTTATTTCTGGGTTTAGTTAATCACCGCTACAGGTTATTCATGTGTTCTGACATTTGTATATATCTATCTATCTATGTATCCAGACTTTGCCCAGCCCTAACCATTCATAGTAGAAACTTGAAATGTTGCACACACACACTCCCTTTAGTGAGTAGGGAAAATATTTTATTATTAAGTATAATTATTGATTAATACAATATTTGAGGTAACTAAACTTTGAGTGCGCATTCATTTCCTTTGTGCACTGGTTGCAAAACATGTGCACAGTTTAGAGAGAACTATAGTGGATGGTATGCTAGTTGTAATATAGCAATAATCAAGAGGTAATGACTACTGTATATGCCAGTGTATGACATGAACATTTAAATTTGAAAAGAAATAGGCAAATATTACACTGCATCCAATGCACTGGTATTATGACTAGAAGGCCATCTACCAGACTACTGTATATGCCAGTGTATGGCACAAGCATTTAAATTTGAAAAGAAATATGCAAATATTACACTGCATCCAATGCACTGGTATTATGACTAGGAGGCCATCTACCAAAGCTTGATATGAACAGTTATGGGGCTTGGATGAGTTGCAGTGAGTGGTAGTCCTCCAAATACCTTGGAAACCATTCATCTCACAGTCCGGCATATACAGTAATATTTTCTGGAAATCTGAGTAATAAATCAAAATTTACTTTAGTCAAATATTCCAACAAAATAAAAGAAAAGATTTTCACCAGTAATTTTTTCAATCCATTAAATTAAATATAACATAAATCGTATTGTTATTTGAATAATTGAAATTGTTAAATTGTTTTTATTTGTGCGCCATTTCTTTGAGTGTGTGAGTGTGTGAAACTTATAATTGGGACCACCTTCCTTATATTGTTGCAGGGTTAGGGTTGGGGTTGATAGATAACTGCAAGAATGAAACAATGATTCTTGTAAGCCGTACTTCCATGAAAATGGCGGAAAGTTTGTGCCTACTTTATCATTATAGTTACTTTGTTAATAGAACCCCCCTCGTAAAACCTTTAAAAAATATTGTTCTAAAAACTAACAAATTTCTGGAAGGATCTAGGTTTAATTGAACAAATGTTGTGCTTTCAATTTATTAGACAAATAGATTGAAAGCACATTTTAAAAAAAGATATTTTGGAATATTCGACTAAAGTAAATCTTAACCAAAAGATCTTATATAAGCTTTTATTGATTGATTTTAGTCTGTTTTATATACATTTAACACACTAATTAAATTATATAACAAACTGGCCTGCATAGAGGGTCAGATACTAGCATATTCCCCACTGGTACATATGATTGATATTTGAGCCCAGGTAAAACTCCAGTATTTCAAATACAGAGGAAGCTACTTATTATGATCACTTTGGGACAGGGTATTTTAGATAACAATAAGTGGATGATAACATTAAGCAAAGGATATAAAAATTGGAACAATTTACATTCTTGTTATAAATTCATTGTTATAAATAACTTCACATCATAAAAAATTGATAGGAAATATATTTTTGATTTTTTTAGAATTTTTTATTCATTTTAAATAAAGTTTTGGACCGACTGATTTTGATAACAATAACTGTTTGATAACAGCTTTCACTGTAATGAATTTCAAATCAGGCAGGCCTTCCTCATTTGGAAGATTGGTACCACACAACTACATGCACAGACACGCACACCTCATGAGAAAGAATCCCCTCCAACAATATGGTTGTGTTTGTTTATGTGGTTGTCTCAAAAGGACAAACAAATAAACCATCTTGTTGATTATTAGAGAAGCCAGCAAAATAATTTTTCTCTGCCAATTTGAACAACTTCTGAACAACATTGTTTTGTTTGATCTCATAATTGGATGAAAGAACAAAACAAAACAAAAATATTCCTTTAAGAAATAAAGATGGAACACATAATCAAGTGATGTCAAAATTTCAAAATGTCTGAAATTACTTGCAAATGACTTTGGCCTAGAATTGCCTCAAGTATGTCAAATTTTAATTTGAATTCACTTCTAAGTTGGTTTTTCAAAGGCACAAAATCAATTTCAATTTCATTTTTTTAATGCCTCAATCCTCTTAGAAAATTCCATCTAGTTTTGTTATTGAAGTGAAATAATGAATTAGAAATTGTCTGCTACAACAATTTTAAGTCTCATCACTTTTTTAAAAGAATTCTTTATTTCTTAAATTATTAGAACCTTTCTGTTTATATTTTGTTTTTAATTTTCATCAATTTTCTGAGGAATGTATTTAAAAAAAATGAACGATTATTGATTCGATAGTGTTTTTAAATTAAACTTTGGAAAATTGATCAGAAATAAAAAAAACTAAAAAAAACCCAAAACTGAAGTAATTTTCTATAACCCAAAAACCTACATACACAAAATTAATATTTGTGTCTTTTTCCACTTAATGCATTAAAATCAAACTTGACTCTTCAAACTAACATACATTTCTGAAAGATAAAATACATTTTTGAGAAACATTAGAAAATGAATTTTGCAAAAAAAAAAAAAAAAGACTTGAAAACATTGATATAAGATATTTACAAAGTCAATGGAATCCGAAGTGACAGAAGAAGAAAAGAAAAATTTTAATGTTTCTAAGAATCTTGGATCTTTTGAGTCTCGACTCGACAAAAGTCGGCGTCTTTGAACAAAAGGAAAGCTGAAACTACATCAGAATGCATTATTTCCGTCTGTTCGATATTTGCTGAAAAGCACATATCTTGCAAATGGAAGTAAAAAAAAACAAAACAGATTGATTTTCCTGGTATTAAATCTGATATTGTCAGCACGAGCATTATCAGGAGTGGGAAATAAAAGCTGGTATGTCAGAAAACAATACGATGAGCAAAATAAAACAAAAGTCACTGCGGCTGGGGGGAAGGTGGGGATCTATTTTACCTGATCAGTATGTCAGATTTTGAACGAAGAATAGTTTGAAAGTTAGAAGAATAAACAAACTAAAAAAAAAGGAAAAATGTTACTCTTTTGTGTTGGAGGAAGAAAGTGGCAATCACTTTCCCAAATCAGTAAAATTGATTTAAAATACAAATAATGAAACATAATAACAAACCTCAAACACAATATTTTGTCTTCTAAAAATCGTGAAACCAATTTCTATAAGTTGTGTCGCAACTGAAAATTTGATTGGGAAGCGTTAAAAAAATTATGGATTTTCGATAAACAAATGAAAACAGCTTAACATTCTAATTAGAAAGTGTAAAACAAAATTGACAACATAGTCAACATAGGTTTCTTTACTTTTTAATTGATTCTACCTGGCTGGCTGGCTGGCTGGCTGGCTGTGTATGTGTCGTGCATACAGGTTGCACCAATACAGCTAGAGGGCTGAAAATTTAAACATTTATTCCTTAGTTATTATCCCATACAAGAAAAAAGGTTTCTTCAGTTTTTAATTGATTCTGCCTGGCTGGCTGGCTATGTATGTGTTGTGCATACAGGCCGCAACAATGGAGCTAGAGGGCTGAAAATTTTAAACATTTATTCCTTATTTTCCCATACAAGAAAAAAGGTTTCTTCAGTTTTTAATTGATTCTACCTGGCTGGCTGGCTATGTATGTGTCACACGTACAGGCTGCACCAATGGAGCTAGAGGGCTGAAAATTTAAACATTTATTGCTTATTATCCTATACAAGAAAAAACTTTGTTTTTGTTTTTTGAAAATTCCCCCTAAAAATAAATTTTTAGTGGGGTTCAATTTACAATGTAAGATTTTGCTAAATTGGTCTGTTAGTTTGTGTCCGGCAGCATTTACGCTTGTTTTTTGAAAATTCAGTCTTTTTAGTGATACAACAAAAGGCGAGAGAAACAACTTATTCATTGATCACCGCCTTTTTCCAATTTTTTAATAGATCACCCCCAACACAGTATGCTGCTCAAAGACTTTGGTCACGTGATGGTTTCTGTTGAAACCTGTTTATTCTAATTTTTGTGTTAATTTTTTTATCTTCTACCTAATAGGAGTCATTTAGAATGCTTAGAATGGGTGTAGAAATTATTTTGGTTTATGATTTTAAATTTCAAAGATTTCTGTCCCATTTATTAGAAATTAGAAACCGTCAACCAAAACTGTCAAAATAGGTTTTGTAGTCAGTGATGGAAATGAGTTTTGGGAACTAGGTATAAGACAGTAAAGCTGTATTTAGGATTTATGTTTAGGAATCACAGAGGTGGTCCATCCGGGATGAGCAAAGTGAACCCGTGGGCACTGGGGGCACTGTAAATGCCTGTGGGTAGTTCTTGAAAAAATATGGCTAATTTTGGGGCTGTTTTGAACATACAAAAAACCCTGTAATTTGAGAACTAGGTATATACCTTACCCCGGCATATTCCCCACTCAATCAATTTCCACCACTGGTTGTAGTTATATTATCTGCAGTTAGCAAACATGATTTAAATTCACACCAAAAATGCTTTTGTCAAACTCCAGGACAAAGTCTGGAGTTGTCTTTATTTTCCAACTGTAACAAAAACAACAGGAACAATCCTCACCAAAATTTGAACTCACGCCAAAAGATGCTTAATAACATGTCTTAGAATTCTTTGATCATCGCAACCCCATGTGACCTTCTACTAGAATCTTCCTTTTTACTTCCTCCTGCGAATTCTTTGATCATCGCAACCCCATGTGACCTCCTACTAGAATCTTCCTTTTTACTTCCTCCTGCTGATCAAAGTTACTTCCCTTGAATCATCGGGTAAATTTTTCAAAATTGTTTTATTCAGCTCACAAAAATTTCCATTTTCTTTTTCATTCTATTCATTGAAGAATTCCACTGTGTTTAGGTGTAGTTTCTAGTGGTCCATGAATTTAAGAGTTAAAATCTCTTTAATCCTGGGAACACCACGTGACCTCCTACTAGAATCTTCCGTTTCACTTCCTCATTTTTGATAACATCAGTATTAATTATAAATCGGCAGAATCTGAATCTGTTAATTACCTCTTAAATTCATATAAATAATTAAATGTTAAATCAGTGGGAATAACTGCTGATCAAAGTTACTTCCCTTGAATCATCGGGTAAATTTAAAAAGATTTTTTATTCAATTCACAAAAAAGTTCCATTTTTTTCATTCTATTCATTGAAGAGTTCCACTGTGCTTAGGATCGGTTTCTAGCGGTCCATGAATTTAAGAGTTAAAATCTCTTTAATCCTGGGAACACCATGTGACCTTCTACTAGAATATTCCTTTTTACTTCCTCCTTTTGATAACATCAGTATTAATTATAAATCGGCAGAATCTGAATCTGTTGATTAAAAGCCTTTCGGTTTCCTTTGAAGCCATTTTGGTCACTTAATGACACCAGACTAATTACCATTTTCCATATGAGCTGGATGCATTTTTCAGAATCTGGCTTGTGTGCTAATGACTTCCAAAGTTTCAATAAAAATTCCCTTAGAAATCAAAGCATATGATTTGTTGGTCATTGAAAAATAATATACAATGGATTCTGGGTAATAGGACTGCATTAGGACCAATGATTTTAGATCCAATAACAGGCTGGTCTGATTAACCGAACTTAATTTTTTATACACAAAATTCTGCACTTTCTATAATTCAAGGTGGACAACTCGCATAAAAACCGTGACTTTTTTTTTCTTTTTAAAAAGTGAAGCATCCCATAAGTATTTAAGAAATGGACAACACAAGTCAATTGACAGAATATTCCAACATACATTTATAGAAGACATTTGGTAGAACAGAATTTTAAAATGCCTGTAATTAGCAGATACATATTGAATAGAAACAACATATATATATATTTATGACAACAAACAAAATAATTCTTGAAAAGCTTTTTTCGTCTGACACTCTTCAGAGGAAGAAACGTCAGAAAGTAATCCAGATTTGAAAAAGATTATTATTTAGAAGATTTGAAATCACGTCATGACATTGTCTTAAAACGATTTGAATTGTTGTTCTAAAATGTGCTCTAGAGTCAATTGAATAGTTTTAGTGAAACAACATTAGAAGGTGTGAGTGGTGTAACGGTTAATGGCTTGGACAATGGAATTGGCGAGCTGAGTTCAAACTCTGACTGAGGCTGTTTAGGTTCACTTAATACTAAGGCACTTGGGAAAAGCATGAATCCATCTCTTCTTCCCTCAACTATGAGTAAAAGAGCAGGGCAGACTGAGCTCTCTTGAGAGGCAACTAGTGGAGAAGGACAACATCAAGAGAAACTGTGGTGCTGAACCCTAGTGCGGGGGAACACTCAGCTATGGGAGGGTCCCCAACAGAAACCTCTCACCAACCCACAGGCCAAGCATCAGAAATACGGCACTACCCCATGTCAACACGACAGTGTCATCATACAGCTCTCGGCCCTCCAGGGGCCGACCGAAAACAAAGTGAATCGACAAGCTAGTGCGCCACATAGGTCCATGACGGTTGTGCGCTGCCAAAAATAGACATCTGTGGGATAGGACGCCGGAGACTTTCTTCCTTTGGGAGTGAGAAAAGGTCAAATGATGGTGAATTGCAAAATCATTGATTTCTTCTGTGACTGGTCTCTGAGCCAAAAGTCTGTGGAGAGCTTTCCATGAACTCTTTTGCTGATTGCTCATTGCAAGATATTTTGATGCCAATTTTGGACACTGATCATGCTTTTTTTAAATCTCATCAGAGTTTGGAAAGAATGAGCTTCTTGGCAGCTGAGAAAGTTCTAGCAGGACAATTTGGTTTCGACTCTTAGTCTCTCAATCTGGCCAACCTTGAGGTGCCACATTTGATTTGGCAACCATCTTTCTCCACCCCGCTCTGTCCTGAGACTCTTCAAAGGGCGTTGTTCAATTTCATGCCTGTCTATTCTGGGATGTTGTCCTCTTATCTGTTTCTCTGCTTACCTCTACTTCTCCCTCCTTGTGCTGTATAGCCATCTTGGTCTGCAGGAGGAAAATCCTGAACTTAAAGAGAAAGGAAGATTCAAAACTTATTTATAAAAATATGAGGATATATTTTTATTTCATAAGATACATTGTGTCATGGTAGAGAATGAAGGGTGGGAGAGAGAGAGATAATGAGAGCCAGCAGACTGTTCCCAACAGAGGAACTGGCCTTGTGTCTTCCCCCAGCCTAGGTGGTCTGTCTCTCTTGCTCCTGAGGGCATCTCTCTCGCTGATTTTCCAGCCCACCTCAGTCGATATCCTGTTTGTGACTTTTGATCACCTGTTGTGTCTGTTTCCGGTTCTGGACACCTTGCAGTTTGGGGGTTTTCATCGATATCCTGTTTATAAGTTTCAACACGTGTGGGGGTCAAATCTGTGACCTCCGCCCATGGCTGCCTAAATATCCAACACTTGCACTGTGTCTGGCAGGATTGTCTTGGCTAACCCTGCTGATCATGAGCCGTGCCCATACCACTTAAATTTGTGTCTCTTTACTGTGTTTAGGTGGCCTTCATAGCACCCAATGACTTGCCTGATCTTGCTTTTCTCTTCTTCGTTTGTGATATAGTCTTTGTAGGAGATGTCGAGGAATTGTTGAAAACATCTCTTCTCTGTGACCTGTATCTTCCTCTCTATATTTACGGTGAAGGTTCATGATTCACAAGTGTACAAAAATACTGAGATGACCACGGAGTGCAACAGTCTGATCTTTGAGCTGAGAGAGACATTTCTGTCCCTCCAGATTTGGTTTTGTCAATACTTGCCAATAATGGCGGTGGAGAGCGAGGTGACTTGGCTCAGTATTTTAACACTGAAGCCAATATTAACTTGCTTAGTCAACTTTTATTCAATTATTTTTATCACCATATTTTTACTCAGGCCTGCTTTGGCTAATTTAAGATGAACAAGAAGAAAACTTAAAAGTATAAGCAAAAAGATTAACTTGAATTTTAAGGCCAAAGATTTGTGTTGTATAAATCAATTTACTCAAGGTCATTGTGTATGTAAGCTCTAGCTATACCCATAGAAAATATTAGGATTATTTATGTATGGATAAATCATATAAATATATATTTTAGTATAAATGTATTCATTGCAAACAAAAAACTGCGTATCTCGAACAAAATTTATTTGTCTGTCGATTATCTACAACTCTTCATATTTTCTGTTTTTTTAAATAATTTTAAATAATGAGGCAACAAAATTGGCTGAAAAATAAATCCATTTTTTAATGAGAAAAACATCAGTTTTATTTGTGAAAAGAAAAAAGAGGTATATGTATTCACTCATGTCTGTCTGTCCATATGTCTGTTCACACAATATCTCCAAAAGTTCTCAATGAATTTCAATGAACTTTTCTGAGAGGTTAGGACAAGGGACAAGGAAGAATTGGTTTGATGTTTTTGGTGGATCAAGGAATTCTTTTTTTTTTTGACTGAGGGATATTATTTTCATTTACATGTTTACTCATGTTTGTCCACACAATATCTCCAAGAGTTCTCAATGAATTTTAATGAACTTTTCTGAGAGGTTAGGACAAGGGACAAGGAAGAATTGGTTAGATTTTTTTGGTGGATCAAGGAATTCTTTTTTTTTTTGACTGAGGGATATTATTTTCATTTATGTGTTTACTCATGTTTGTCCACACAATATCTCCAAGAGGTCTCAATGAATTTCAATGTGCCTACTAGTTAGAATTGTTTTCTGTCTTTTTGTGTGTGCGTTTGATTTCTTGAAGATAAATTCCTTGGACACGTAATTAAAATATTCTACTGAAATGCAAGACCATTGTTTAGAAATCCATTAAAATTTTATGATGGATCTGAAAGCAAATATAATTAGAAATCATCAACCATAACTGTCAAAGTGGGTCAACATATATGTGTGTCACAGGCTGCATCAATGGAGCTAGAGGGTTGAAAATATAAACATTTACTCCTTATTATGTCTAGAAAACTTTTTTTTGTTTTTTGAAAATTTCCCCACAAAATATGTTTTAGTGTGTGTGTGTGTGTGTGTGTGGGGTCAATTCACAATGTAAGTACATGCTAAATTGATCCCTTAGTTTGTGTCCGGCAGCGTCCATGCTTGTTTTTGAAAAATTAGGACTTTTTAGTGATCCAACAAAAGGTGAGAGAAGTAACTTATTCATTGATCACCCCTTTTTCCAAATTTTTCAATTGATCACCTCCAACCAGAATGCTGCCAAAAGACATTGGTCAAGTGACGGTTTCTATTGAGTGGTTAACTGGACCTGTTGTTGACAATTAATATAAAACATTTATTTTTCCATTTTTCAAACACTTCTCTTACAACAGGCGATAAGAATCGGAATGTTGAATTTTGTTTATTTTTGAATAAAAATAAAGTAAGCTGAATTTAGTCAAATTAATGAATCTAACTTTTGGCCTTAAATCACTTGTTCACTTTTTAAGGAATGACAGAAATATTAGAAAATTGAAACTCTTACCAAGGCTGAGCCTAAAAACAACACACTTTTGATAGAACAACCGTCAATTCAAAATAGGGATCACTGGTGACTCTTAGTGGCTCACTAGTATAATTGTACTGAAATTAATTTGTCAACTAGTAATAATGATCTGATTTCCATCTATTTCTATATAATACTAAAAATCTGATTCACCCAACCAAATTTGGCATGCATACTCAATGGACCTAGGGGAAGGTTTTAAAATAATGACACCACACAGCTAATTAGTTTCAATTATTATGCATTTGTGAGGAAGACATTAAATATTTTACTAATCCTTTTTTTGATTCACTGCATGAAAATCTTTTACATTTATGGAAATATCCATTCAAAAAGCTTTCAAAATGCATTGGTCTCCAGCTGTCATTACTAACAAAAGATATGATGACAAAATTGATTTTTTAAAAGCATATTTACTGCATGTGACAAGAGAAAAACACAGATTGCCATGAATTGTCTAACAAATTAGTTTTACACACACGGACACTTACATTCACTGCAGTTTAATGGTATGTTTGTCTTGGAGAACAACTTGTTAAAAGTAATGAGTTTGATCCTCACTAGGTATCCCAACCCAATGCTATGGCCTTGTGCCAGACTAAACTAAGCTTAATAAACCTTATAATGTATACATGTGTGTCTATACAAAAAGCCTAACACTTATACACATTAACCTAACAGGGTTACCTGTTGGTGGTAGTAGACCCAATGCATGTTTTTTATTTATTTATTTGTAAATTCTGTAAATTTCTGTTGATAAATAACTTCAAATAAATTGAAAGGTTTCCCTTTGCCCTTTCTCCCCCTCTCTTCTTTCTTCCCTCTTCCCCCTCTCTCTTCATTTCTCATCCCTCTCTCTTCATTTCCTCCCTTTCTCTCTCTTTTTTATTTATTCCCTCTCCCCCTCTCTCTTCTTTCTTCCATCTCTCTTCATTTCTCCTCCCTCTTCATTTCCTCCCTTTCTCTCTCATTTTTATTTATTCCCTCCCCCTCTCTCTTCTTTCTTCCCTCTCTCTTCATTTCTCCTCCCTCTTCATTTCCTGCATTTCCTTCTCTCTCTTCATTTCCTCCATCTCCACCTGCTTAGTATTTCCTCTCCTCTTTTTATTTCTTCCCCCTCTCTCTTTATTTCTACCCTCTCCCACTTCATTTCTCTCCTTTGTTGCTTTTCCCTCCCCCCTCTCTCTTTATTTCCTACCTTTTCCCACTTCTCTCTCTCTCTTTCTTCCCCTCCTGCTGCCCTTTTGTCTCTCTCCCCTCCTCTCTTCACTTCCTTCCTCCCTCCTCTCTCCTCTCCTTCCCAAACTTCCTCTTCTTTGACCCTAGATGACTGTTGACTGGCACAAAATCATCGGGCACGGATCCAGGCAAACCCCAATTAAAAAATCTTTAAAAAAATATCTAGATAAAGAAATTTCAAAAGAAATCCCAAGTAATCATAAACTAACCTTAGATGAACCCAAACCCATTTCTACTTGAAGGAACATTGTGCAGGATTCTGGGTAGGCAAATTGACACACAGTCACATAACTGCACCAAGATGTTCAGTAGATGTCACTTAGTACACTTCATGAGTTAAAATCAAGGATAAAGTATAATATTATATAAGAGACTGTGCAGATCAATTAAATCACAATGGGTTCTAATGGGTTTAAAACAAAAATGTATTATATTTATTATCTAATTAGATAGATGGAATAAAAAAAATTAAAAAAATTAGACCCCTCACCCTGCTCAAAATCCTGGATCCGCCCCTGTATATGCATGCATAAAACAAGAACTTGGCACCCAGTCAATTCTTAAAAGTTTCCCATCGTCCCTGCCCCCTTCTTCTAACCAAAATTCTAACCCAAAATAATTGTCCTTCCTGATGTTCTTCTCCAGAGTGCAAATACAGGAAGGGGGTGTGGTCAAGCTGTAATCCTGTGACCAACATGAAGAATATGACAATGATTTTAAAGAAAGGCGACCCCACCAAATGCCCTGGCACCAAACCAAAAACCAAAATCTGTAAAAAGCGCCGTTCAGGTTAGTTGCACTCAATGACTCGCTGTTATTGGGTAAATCTAAATTATTATTTACTAACATTAAATTAACAAATCGTTGCTAAAATGTTGTCATACTTTCTGAGTGGCATTTTTTGTTGCTCTTATAAAAATCCCTACTCTACAAGAATTAATACGAGGCAGACAGAAAAGAAGTAAATAGATGAAATGCTTTTGTCTTTCCAACTTTTTTTTCAGACAATCCAATCTCTTCTTCTAATCTTTGATGTTAACACAACATTTTGGCCAACCCCTTCTATGGCTTTCTTCAGATATGAAATGTAATATCCGTAAGGAAAGAGAGATCTACAATCCAATCTCTTCTTCCAATCTTTGATGTTAACACAACATTTCGGACAACTGATTCTACGGCTTTCTTCAGTTGTGAAATGTAATATCCGTTAGGAAAGAGGGATATCACAGATGTAACATATTAAAATAAAGAGAGATATACGGATATTACATATTACACCTGAAGAAGGCTGTAGAATGAGTTGGCTGAAATGTTGTGTTAACATCAAAGACGGGAGGTTGAGATTGGATTGTCCGGAAAAAAAGTTGGAATGTTAATGACTCTTCTCAAAGTTATAGACAATGCTTTTGTCTTATTTTATGTGGAACTTATTTTTTCTCTCTTGATTGTCTCTCTGGGCCTGAATCCAACTCAGATCGATCTGTTGGTGAAGGCCCGTGCCAACATTCTTATCACAAGATTTTTGCCAAGAATAATTGACATTTGACTCTAAAGGTCATACGTATCTTGAAATCAATCAGTTTTGGAAGGTTCAATTTCAGTGACGTGCTAGTTGATAAACTCTGTCCAAGTTTATAAAAAGTTTGGCTGCAACATTTTCCTATCCCTTTTCCTGTAAATTGGAATCTTTGGAAATGTTTGAAGTTGGCTTAACCATCTTTGCCATAATGCCCAAGTTGGTCGGCCATTTTCAAAAAGGAAGACATTGCAGACTGCAAAGCAGGAGTTGGGAAGACTGATCCTCTCGGACAACGTGCATGGCTGGATTAAGCTTAATAGTAGGCTGAGGCACAGGTCAACTTGGGGCTCCCCTACCCTAAAGATATATATATGTACACATATATATATTTAGCTTAATCATCTTGTAGGTCGGCCATTTGCAAAAAAGAAGACATTGCAGACTGAAAAGGAGTTGGGAAGACTGATCCTCTTGGACATGTTGACAATGTGCTGGCCCGGATTAAGCTTAATAGGGGCCTGAGGCACAGGTCAACTTGGGGATCCCCTATCCTAAAGATATATATATATATATATATATATGAATGATAATTATAAAGACATTTATTAATTGGGAACCTATATTTACTCAGCACTATTGTGAGCAATTGCGAAATGAGCGGCCTAAACCGTGTAAATAAATAAATAAATTTACACAATATTTATACGAATTAAGCCGCTCGTTTCATAAACGCGCACACTGGTGCCGAGCAAATATAAGTTCCCAATTAATAAATGTTTTTATAATTATCATATTCTGTCAGATATAGAATTATCCATTCTTTGAATTTCATATATATATATATATATATATAGCAAGAACAAAAAAAGAACTAAATTGATTGTTACAATTCCTCATAAAACTCGTGTATAAGCCTAGAATTTTTTTCCCCAGGCCATGGCCTACTCATGGGCCCCTTAGAGTCTAGGGCTGATGTCTGTGCCTCAAGTGCCCTAGGGTTAATATGGCACTGACAACCTGACTCATACACTGCAGTTTATTGTGTAACAATGGCAACTACATAGAATAACAAATATGTTAACAGTTGTTAACAGGTTTCAGTTCCCTCTGTTATAAATATATCTGAGGTAATTTATACTAGTTTTTTATTCAGACCTTAAAAAGAAGGTCAAATTAACATCTGGCTCAAGGTGGTACCGGACAGAGGACAAAGCACTCAGAAGTTGGACTCTCTGCCCTTAAAGCCAAACATCTGGCTTCCCTATGCCCAAGTCAAACTGGAAACCTTTGATCGATTCTTTTTGGTTGAGGACAAATAGAGACAAAGTGAAGAATAAAATAAGTTATCCATATAAAATTAATTTATGTTACATTTCACATTGTAAATTGGAGGTAATGCAATCCTTAGTTATATGGATATAAAATATGGTAGTTAAACTCAGCATACAAAGCTTCCAAAATGTAATACAAAGACTCCAAAAAGTATAACTATACAACGTATTGACAGATATTAACTCTTAATATCCTAATGTGTTTCAAACTGCATGAAAAAGTATAACTATACAACGTATTGACAGATATTAACTCTTAATATCCTAATGTGTTTCAAACTGCATGAAAAAACATGGCTGAAAATCCTGATCAAATTAAAAAATAAAGTCTTTCCTGCAATACTGCTAATTTGCACAACAATCTGTCCACTGATAAAGAATGAATTAATGGCTTTTAACTTCATTATTGCATTAACATTATTTAACATTCCATTGAAAAATGGGTTTGTTTATTCAAATCTTTAGTGTCTTTACTTAGACACTAAACATTTGAATAAACAAACCATTTTTAGCCATTTTCTGCTCAATCATTACAGGACTGGTCTTTGGACTCAGAACATTTTCAACGGGATGTTAAGAGTTGATGCAATAATGAAGTTAAAAGCCATTAATTTATTCTTTATCAGAACATTGCACACCATGAATTTCGGAAACTGCATCTGACATGCCAAAATGTCATTGCAATTTCTTTTTGAGGCATTCTGTGTGTCTGATAAAGAACAAATTAATGGCTTTCAACTTCATTATTGTGTTATATCTGATCAATACGTTGTACAGTTATACTTTTTGGAGCCTTTGTATGCTGTGTTTACCTACCATATTTTACATTTATAAGACCAAGGATTACCATTACCTCCAGTTTACGACGTGAAAAGTAACATAGACCAATTAAACAATGGTAGACATCTACTTCTTTTTGTCATGTCTCTATCAATATAAATATGTCTGGGTTTCTTCTTAGAGAGAAACCCTGACAGATTTCAATGCAGTCTTTATGTACAAACTTTTCTTATCAAATGAAATATTTCTAAAACATTGGATTAGTTTTAAATGAAAAAAAAAAAAAAAATTGATTAAGATTAAAAGTTCTTGAAGAACATTATTGGCCAAAAATAATTCAGTTTTCAGAAATTCATAATTTGGTAAGTTTACAAAAAATGTTTATCATACCCCAAATTTAAAATCCCTCAGTTTTAATATTAAAATGCAAACATTTTTAAAAACCTTTTATTGAACGATTATTATTAATTTTAACCTTTTGTTCTCATTGTAAGTACAGTTGCAATAAAAAGCAGCAACAATCAGGATGAACAGCAGTCAAAATTGATAATGATACAATACTTCATTTAAAATTAAAAAGTAATACTTCCTTTAAAAATAAAAAGTAAAATAATGAAAGATAATTTATTAAACAATTTTGAACTTTTTAAACAATAGCTTTTAACTTAAACTAAATGAAATGAAAGTGACTTTTAAAAATTTACTTATTTAATACTAATTTCTCCTTTATAAATACTGACTTTGCCAATCATTTAAACTTACCAAAATAAAATCCTAATACTAATAGACTTGTGGTCATAAGTGATTTGTGAAGTTAGGGAAGTCTCAGTCAAATAACAACACTGTTTGGAACAGTTGAGCTGGCAAACGATGCAAATCTTATGTTTAAAAATAAGGCATGAACTTAATCCCCTAAAGTTGGACACTTAAAAGACTGACTTGACTCTGACGGATATTAGGGTGTATCAAAAGTATCATATTACAGACCCTTACTCCAAAGCTTATTTCAAGTACACACCTAAAGACTATCTAGGATCAGTGACATGGTGCTAAAAATGGAAGTGAGGGAATGAAAAGCTGCCTGTTCTAGGGTTGTTTTTATGCATTCTTTAGGGGTACCTTCAGAGCATAAGCGAACTAAGTGGCTGCTTAGGGCCCCGTGTCCACCTGAGGGTCCCCAAGAGTGATGCTGGGCCCAAAGAGGTGGTGCCTCCCCCAATCAAATTCTGCTAGGGCCCCAAAGGTACCTTGACTCAATATACATATCTACAATGTACCGTTTTGACTAATTTGAGAGTACAAACAGATAAAAAGAAAGAATTTTAGTAGTATATGGATAGAACGCCATTCCCCCTTCAAAACAAAGTGAGGAAACGCCTTTCCCATGCAATCCTACAGCACTACACCATTATCTATGACTCCACTATGTTATTTATTTAAGTTTTTGAGTGCTGGTGGTCAGGTTCTCCTCTACCTTGCATTTTAAACTATCATAATCGACAACTCAGGGTCGTCTACTTCTAGGCTTTATTTTATGGGAAAAGTCACTAAAATGCTTGAATCAGTTTTCGGTAGTACAGTCACCTAATTGTTTAATTTCCATCCAATTCTGTGAGCAGCTTCAGTGGCTTTGGGGCCCACTTTAAAACCCATAAAAACCCAGACCCGTTTCTACTTGAAGGAACATTATGTGGAATTCTGGATAGGCAAATTGACACACAGTCACATGACTGCACCAGTGTGTTCAGTAGATGTCCCTTAGTACACTTCATGAATTAAAATCAAGGATAAAATATGATATTATATAAGAGACTCTGCAGATCAATTAAATTGTATGTGACACCGGTGTCACAGTGGGTTCTTATGGGTTAAAATAATGGCTCAAAATTACCAGAATTTCAATACTTGTATCAACCATAATAATATCTGGAACAAAAGGTACAGCTGATTAGTATTGATAATGATATTAATAATATAGTGGAGTCATAGATAGTCTTTAGATGTGTACATGAAATAAGCTTTGGAGTAAAGGTCTGTAAAAAGTGAAAATACTTTTGATATGGCCTAATAAGTTGACTGTGATAAATGTTATGTGATTATTGGAATTTGCCATGTCTTGTTCTTATCAGCTCTTCAATAAAAAATGGAAAAACTTTTGTCAAAACCGAAATGGTTAAAAAAATTATTCTTTAGGTGAATTATTGCTGAAATTGACCCAAACTTCTTGGAAGCAAAATTGAACCGTGTGATTGAAGACGTTTCACGGTAAATTCATCATAGTTGATACATCTCCTGTAATTTCAATGCAAGGCAATTACACTACGAACCAATACAATGTCAGTAAATTTATCCTAACCCTAACCAGAACGATAAAAGGGTTTTTGGATTAAAAATACTTCTGACGGTCAGAATTGGAACTCAGGATAAGTAAATAATGGCTTTTAAGTAGACAGACTTGTTCAGAAAACTTGGGTGATACCTTGATTCTACAGGATCTGGTTGAAATCAATATAGGCATCTCAGAGAAGTACTGTAGCAAACATACAGATACATTGATTCTTATGGATTAGTGATATGTTAGTCTGCATGAAGTTTTGTTTGGTTTTATAGGCTTCTATCAGTACCGAAGAGCAAAAATGGGGCCCAACAGTTTCTCTCTGCGTGCTCCTGTTGTTTACTTGGCAATACCAGGTACCCATGCTAGATACAATGCCTGAAATAACAAAGAAAGAAATGATACTCCAGGATTTTAGATTGATTTTTACTTAATGCCTTATATTTTATATTTTCAGACAGCTCAACTGCGAAGTTTGACAGTGAGAATAACTGAGTACCAATAAACTTTCTGGGGTTTTGGGTGGAAGAAGTGTTTTTTGTTTCATGCAAGTCATATTATATCAGGAGTTGTTGAGACATGACTGACCACCACCAAAAAAA
>VCCN01001496.1:188181-200127 GCA_006491835.1 Architeuthis dux | reverse complement strand
GGAAAAACTGCGGATTATACATTGTGAAATACAGTAGTTATATTGTGGATTATTGCTCCAGTAACATTGAAACTGGTTTCTTCTAAAAAAATAATTCAAGCCGCAAAAATAACCTTTGAAACTCTAATAATGCAACAGATAATCTTTTCTGACTTAAATGAATAAGAATTGATAATGCAGAGGCAGAGATTATTACACATTGATTTACTCTGACTAGTGTCCTCATCTTGGTTGTTATAGTCACAACGTTTCGGCTGTCATAGCCTCTGGCCTTCTTCAGGTGTCTGGTATAGTTGGTAACCGTTTGGGATATTTTGAATTGAACCCTTTATTAAATCCATGATGGTAGATTGTTCTCATTCCACTGTCCATGTAAGATGATATCTTGTATCAGTTAATTCGTCCTTGCAATGTCACTTGTCTGTCTCTTCCACTGAACAAGACATGTCTTTTTTTCACTACCCAACCCAGGGATTGAACTCACAACAGGTTACTAGATATGCTTAACCAATGCTTTAGGCCAATGTCCCGTACAACACCTGAAGAAGGCTGGAGGTCACAATGGCCGAAATATTGTGACTATAACAACTAAGATGAAGACACTAGTCAGAGTAAATCAGTGTATGATAATGAATATTCCTCATCTCAGAGATTTAGACTAGGTGTCAGCAAACTACGGCCAGTGGGCCAAATCTGGTCTGCAGCCTCATTTCATCTGGTCTGCCGACTTCATTGAATATGTGATGTTGCATACAAACATTCTTTGTTGTCCTTATCTACCTTTGCTTAGCAAACAAGAAAATTCAGTATCGAAAAATAGAGAAAAAGTCTCATTTTTGCAGTAGCTTCAAATGAGTCAATGTTTTATTGCTAAAAATATTTTTACGCAATCTGTTTTCATAGCTTTGTATGATCATTGTTTCAGTGCTACATTGCTAATCTGTCTCAGCACCAAAACAGTTTGCTGACCCCTGATTTAGAGAAAATCTTTACAATCATTTATTTGTATGTTAAATGTTTTAAAACCGTCATTGACATTGTGTTGTTTTCCTTTTTTGGGACACCAAGTGTGCCAGTATGACAAGGGGGATTGGTCTGAGTGTGACCCCAGCACAAAGACCAAACAAAGAACATTGACCTTGAAAGATGGAAGTGATGCCTCTTGCCCTGCCACTAAACCCCAAACCCGTGAATGCAAAGGGGAAAACAAGGGTGAGTAGTTTTGATTCTTCTTTATTTCTTTTTCACATCTAGAAGGGGAGGAGGAAGAGGAAACAAAGTGAACGACTGTCATTAACACATTCAGTGCCAAAGGATCTTAATTAACATCTTCGTTACCTTACCTGTTAAGTGCCAAATGACGTTAATTAATAAACGTCCCTCTTTTTGAAATGTGTGCCTTGTCTTCATTTTGTCCTCCGTACACTGTGGTGGCTAATATCTGCATCCCAGCAATACTATTTAGTCTCTGTGGAATTCCCATTGTTCTATTCTTGGCCTACACACATCCGTGAAAAAAATGTTGATGCTGAAGATGTTAAAATGAATTAGTATTTTTTTTTACCTGATCTCATATTTCCTTTGAAAATGTATTGATAACGTTTACTCATTTTGGGGAGCTGCATTCTTAATCCCTTAATAAAAATTGTTTAGGCTGCAAAAAATATTGAGAACAGTTTGAAATATGGGATCAAACGTAGAATCCGGACCCCAAAATTGATTCAAGTCAAAAGCTCAAATTTTAAGATTACACCATAATCAAAATTTGATTTAATTTAATCAAAACAAGGATGGAATGTTGAGTTCAGACCCCAATATTCTTTTATGTAGTTGAAGTTGTCTGAATTCTACATTTCATCTTTCTTTTGATTAAATTAAATTTTCATTACAGTGTAACCTGAAGATTTGCACTTTTGACTTGAATCAATTTTGGGGTCAGGATTCTACATTTGATCTGAAATATATGGTCAGATCAGGTTGAAAACTATTCTAATGAATTAATAATTGCATGGATCTTTCTGTTGTTTTTCTGCTTAAAGCATTTTTGATATTAGACGTAACATCTCAGTGGCTTGCTTGGCTTTATTAACAGTTAATATGACTTGTGTTGCAGACTCTTTTATCTTTCTAACTTACTTTCTGGGTCTTGTCAGCTTTTAGCTGGCTCTAAATTTTTAAAGATAAGAAGAAATTCGCGAACCAAAATATCGTTAAGAAATCAAAACCATGTTCTCAGCATGTTTATTTTGACTTGGATATTCATAAACATTTCTTATGTTCTTGTAAAATCTTTCTATCCTCTAAAGCTTAATTGGTAGTCTGTTTTTTTCTTTTGGGGGGATTAAGTATCTTTGGACATATACAAAAAAGTTACAACTAATACTTTAAAAAGTCACACTTTTCACCCCCTTGAACCCAGCTGATACAAATCTCTTTTTTTATTTACTGATACCCCTTGAAACATTTCAATACCACTAAGACCTAGAAGATACTTTGAAAAGCTGAGAGTGTGGTTCCCAAACTTTCTTGAATCACAGATTCTCTAGTGTGTAAGGATGTTTTCACGGTGCCCTTAGTCAGGGAAAAATAAAAATGAATCATTAAATAGACTTATTATTTTTATTTAAACACTTTAACTCAAAATCTTGATCCCACCACCATTTAGTAGATTCAATCTGCTTTATTTATATGCAACTACTATGTACTGAAAATGTGTGACACAGTTCTAGAAAAATCCAGAATGTAAACCTTGTCTATTGACTGAGCGACATCTAGTGTTTAAACAGATGTGCCAATTAGATGTTAAATTATTAAAGTTTTCGAATATCCAGTGGCACCCCTGGGAGCTAACTGTGGTGCCCAGTTTAGAAATCACTGGGCTAAGACCTGGTCAGGACTGAGACAGGAGGGTAGGGGAGTTAATATAAGGTCAAGATGAAATGTCCAGCAGTCAGATGTTGGATCATCTTGGAACACTCAGTCAAAGATTCATGTCTTTTCAACACTTGTAGACTGCAAATATTCCTACGGAGACTGGAGCTCATGTAATCCAACCAGCAATGAGCGTAGTAAAACAGGGAAATTGGACAAGGGTGACCCTGGAGTATGCGAGCCGACAAAGACAGTGACAAAACCTTGCAGTATAAAAGGCGGAAAAGGTGGGTAGAACGTTCCACTGAATTCACCACGGATCACTTTGTCCAGTGAACCCGTTTTTGATTGGACTCACTTTTATTTTTATATTTCTCCCCTCCCCTCCACCAGTCGACTGCCGACCGTTGTAGGGTATTTTGTGGATCCGTCACATTTAAATTTGGGCATGTCACCTTCAATTGCATTGAATTCGAATGCACATCTCTAAGGAATTGTGTGTTATTATTCACTGATTTATTTGGACTAATCTCCCCATCTTGGTTGTTATTACCACAACGTTTTGGCTGCTGTACCCTCCGGCCTTCTTCAGGTGTTTGTCATACTTGGTTAACTTCTGGGAATTTCCAAACGAAACCGTTATTCAATCCACGGGAGTATATAATTCTCATTCCTTTGTCCACGCTGTATCAGTTATTCTCCCTAGTCAACAAAGATGAGGACACTAGTCCGAGTAAATCAGTGTATAATAATGATAATTCCTCATCTCAGAAATTCAGACAAAAATATTTTCTAACAACCAAGATGAGGACACTAGTCCAAGTAAATCAGTGTATAATAATGATAATACCTCATCTCAGTAATTCAAACCAAAAACAACCAAGATGAAGACACTAGTCCAGTAAATCAGTGTATAATAATGATAATTCCTCATCTCAGTAATTCAGACAAAAATATTTTCTAACAACCAAGATGAGGACACTAGTCCGAGTAAATCAGTGAATAATAATGATAATTCCTCATCTCAGAAATTCAGAACGGAATTGTGTGTTTTTTTAAATTTATAAATCTGGTGTTTCTCTCCTGGAACACTGGAAATCAATCCCGATCACCTCTTCATTTTGAACATTGATATGTGATGTTTCAAGCATGTGATGTTTTATTGTTTCTTGTGGTCTTCTTTATGGTTTGTGAATATAGCATGAACAAAGTGTTTTTTGCTCATCATTTAAGTCATTAGTGAAAAAATCAAAAATCTTATCTCTGCGGTTAGGAATGCCCAAATTTATCTGAACCATCAATTACATTGTAAATACAGAAAGTGGTACAGAAGTTTTGTTCTCTGCAGAGTAAACATGAAAAGATGTGATACTTTTTGGCTGTTGTAAAAGTAATAAGAATGTCATGTATACAGAAATCCTTTTATAAATAAGATTTTAAGATATGTGCATTATTCTATCTATCTATCTATCTATCTATCTATCTATGCCTTTTTTATTTTTATACCTCTGGTTAAGTTTAATTTTTATTGTATAGTGAAGCAAGGAAAAAAAGCCAAATAAATAAGGTGAATAATGACAAAAACAAATTGGTGTTTTTTGTTTTTTAAGATGGTGGATATTTTTAAACAAAATGTATCCTCGAAAAAGACAATAAATATTTCTGCAGTTTTATTGCATGTTACTATTAAATACTTTATCTGCGTTACTTTTTGTTCATTTTGCTTGCTTATATTGCATACTTTATTTAGTATGTTACCAGCACAATTTTGTTTACTTTTCACAGTCCTCAAAATAATAGCAAAAATTTGCAAATGAAAGAAAAACCAACCCAAAACATGAATGTATACATAGAGACTATATCCAATAAAATACAATATTATTCTTTCATGTGTTTTTATTTCTTTCTTTGATCTGCCACTTAGAGGCTCTTTGTTCCACTCAAATTCTTATTTTTGGTTGTTGCAGTCTTTTTTCTCCCTAAATGTCACCATTGATCTCTTTTGTTCTCTGCTTTTTGCTCCACTCTCCCCAACAACCAACAATTCATCTGTGCATAGTTTAATGCATTATTTACTAACCATGCATTTTCATAGAGCACTTTATATTGTTGTGGTTTGAATGGGAGACAAAACTTAGGGACACGTAACAATTGAAGTCTTCCATTGAACATGAAGCTCATATTGTTATTGCTCAGCTAATTTGTAAAAGTTTGGGGCTTTTTGTTGACTGTGGAGCAGCCAGGCGTGTTATCTTTTAGTATTCAATTAGAAACCATCAACCAAAACTGTTAACATAGGTCAACATAGGTTTCTTCAGTTTTTAAGTGATTCTTGCTGGCTGGCTGACTATGTATGTGTCACATGTACAGGCTGCACCAATGGAGCTAGAAGGCTGAAAATTTTAACATTTACTCCTTATGTCTAGAAAAAAAAAAAGAAAAAAAAAAGAAAAAAAAAGAAAAAAAAGAAGAAGAATTCCCCCCCTAAATAAGTTGGGGGGTGTGGTTCTATTTGCAATGTAAGTTTATGCCAAAATTAGTCCTTTAGTTTGTGTCTGGCAGCGTTATTAGAGTTCTTAAAATTCTTGAATCCTGGCAACACCATGTAACCTGTTAATCACTGCTACCCACAACAGATTGGTTTGAACACTGTTGCTGGGTTTAGGTTATTCATGTGTTTTGACATTTATATGTATCTATATCTATCTATCAATCTATCTATCTATCTATATATCCTGATTTTGCTCAGCCCTAACCGTTCATAGTAGAAACTTGAAATTCTGCACACACCCTTCAATAAGTAGGGAAAACATTTTTATTTTGTTTTTTTGAAAATTCCCTCCTAAATAGGTTTTTAGAGGGGGGTTCGATTTACAATGTAAGTTTATCCTAAATTGATCCCTTAGTTTGTGTCCGAACGCATTCACACTTTTTTTAAAAAAGAATTTTTATTTTTAAATCATGACATGGTTCAAACCTTACTGGTAGCATTTTCATCAAGATAACTTATTTTCTGTTTTCTGTTTTCTTTTTGTTTCCAGATCGTTGCTTCTTTGGTCCTTGGGGAGAATTTAGTGATTGCCAGAATGGTGTCAGGAAGAAGCAGAGAGAGCTGAAATTTGGTGGCGCTGAATGTCAGAAGCGTGCTGTCAAGACCAAACCCTGTTAAGCCGCGGCAACCAGGGAGAGGATGAAAAAAACAAAACAAAAAAAAACAATTTTTCTCACTAACTTGTTGCTTAAGTCTTTTTTCATATTTACAAAAAATTTCAGTTTTTTTTTCACGATGGCCATTAAAATAAAAAAAAAATTTTAGTTTTTTTTTCACGATGGCCATTAAAATAAAAAAAAAAATTTCAGTTTATTTTTAAATTTTTTTTTCCCGATTTTTAAAATAGAACTTGAAAAAAAAAAAAAGAATTCATGTAAATTGTTTTTGTCTTTAAAGGAATTTAAACATTTTTTCTGTTTTTTAATGTAAAAATAAAAAAAAATTTTTAATGGAAAATTAAAAACTTTGAATTTTTATTTTATTTTATAGTGAAATAAAAAAAAAAATCTATAATAGTTACAGAATAAAATATAATTTCCCTCGACAAATTACTGTTAAAGAGTTTTATTTTCAAAGATAAGATTTTGTTTTCAAATATAAATAGGTAAGTTTATTCTTTTTACAGTACATTCAAGCATTTCATCACTTTATCATTGAAATTTTCATTTTTGCCTTTTTTCCTTCAACTCAAATTCAAAAGAGAATGTTATATCCACAATGGGCCACTGGCAGTTAGGGAAATTTATCTATTGTTTTTAATATCTAGGTAAGGTAGTTGGTTGCCGTTAGTCCCTTAGATGAAAGGTTTTAGTGTTTTATTTTTAACAATTTTTTGTAATTTTAATTTGAGAAATTAGAAATTCTGTTCATTTCTTTCTATTAATTAATCACGTCGGGATGAAGGGCAAAAACTGCTTTCAAACAAATGAAATAAAAACAATGAAAGATATTTAATTTGTCTGAGGCAAACTTACTAATACTTTTAAGCAAGCCCAAATTTAAGAACATCTTTAAATTGGTTCAGTACCGAAGCCCTAAAAAAATACATACAGGGTGTTCATAAAATAATGCAACATTTAAAAAGGGAAATAACTGCCCCCCCTTAAATTTACAGTCAGTTGATTGCCTGATATGCGTAGCTGTATTCTCAGCTAAGCGTATCAGCCAAACAGCTGACTGATAGGTTTCTTTTAAAGAGTTATTTCCATTTTTAAATGTTGCAATATTATATGAACACCCTGTATATAGAAACCAAATGCTGCATCACTTACAGTTCAGTAGAAGAATTCAACTTGATTTCCAAACTTTTAACTGATATCTCATCCCTAATGTTAAATGCGAGTTTGAATTCAACTTGACTCCTTTTTTCATTCTTCAATTAACTTCCTTTTGTTCTGTTTTGTTTTTGCGCTATCAGCTAGATGTGCATAGAATGTAGCTTGTTAGTTTCCAAATAAAATAAATCCACATTCTTAGTTGGACAAAAACCTCTTGATGCCAAAGAAGATAATTTGAAAAATTCATTGTCACCTAAAATGGTTCGGTGTGTTAAAAACTTCTAAAAAGGTTTTTAAGCAGGCAGTTTTGGGATGCAGACAAAATTTTAGACACCTGATGATTTTTAAAGAATGGGTTGGGTTTCAGCCTACAGTTGCCATTTTGATCTGTTGTAAGTTATTTGAAATCCTGTCTGACGTACTTGTAAAATCTATAATCCCTAACTGTTGTGGAAAGGCCTGCTTCTCTCACATTGACCTCATCTGCCGCCTGTGAGCCTGCAACAGCAAAATCTTCATTTGCTATGCCAAGCCATGAATGATGTTTATATCTCAATGTAAGAACACGTGTACATTGTGTACATGTATAAATCTGAAATGTACTTTTAGAAATAGAAACCAGATAATTTTCTTGGAACCTTTTGGCAAAATTATTAAATAGATATTTATATTTAAGAGTGTATTTGACCAAAATAAAAGTAATCTTGGCCTCTAGGAATAGATTATCTTCCTTAATTAATGTGTGGAATCGGCTTAGTAAATAATTCAAGAAGATTACCGGCTTTTATTTTAAATTAAACTTTCACATTTAAGGTTTCTCCAACTTTGCATTCATTGAAGCACTCTTCAAAGATGTTCTCTTATAAGACGAGTTTACCATTGCCATAAAAAAAGACGGCAATATTTAATAAATGTTGCAGTTACTAGAATCAAAGAATATAAAGAAATAGTGTGCAGCTATTTCAATTGAGAAATTGTCACAGAATTCAAATATTATTGTGTAAAATCATCTTTCTCTTACAAATAACGAAATAATGAAATAGTCTTCTAAGGGAAGTAACTCTTGCCCCAAAATAGGAAAGTTATTTCTCTTGGTGTTCCAGACAAAAATATAGACATGCACTTGGCGTATTATATTAGTAGATCAAAAGTTTCAGGTTTTGTCAGATCTTTTTAAATAGTTCTTATCTGTTTTATAAAGTTAGAAAATGTTGGTTGGTAGTTTCTTCACATGTCTTTCTGTTTTGATAGAATAAAGAGTTTTAAAACTCTAATGTTCGTGCCAGCTTGTGGAAATATGGCCTTTGGCTAAAGATGCTTAGAAATGAATTGTTGGCAATGTTTTCGTTCTGGATAAACCAAAGCTGGAAACTAAAACAATTCTAAACACCAATAAATAAAAAAAGCCCTCATCCAAGAAATTGCTATGACATATTCATAATCTTTTAGTTTTATAGTAGTTTCAAAAAGCAACTTCACTTGTTAGTCTTGGGTATAGCTTGTAGTCTCTGTACGGTTTCTAGATATAGCAATAGTAAATAAGTAAATAAAATACATACACAATATCTTTAAAATGTCTTTGTTATTGATAAATTCTCTGAGGATACTGTTATTTGGTAGTCCTTCCTTTTGCTTAATTCAGTCAAATCTGTGGGGATTACTATTATACACCTACTCTTTAAAAGACACACAAGAAGATGCCTCGACAGGGTTCAAAAGAACATTGAAACGGAGAGCCATGAGTTCGTAAAAGTCCAACCGGATCGCTAGGAGCCGGAAATCAGAAATTTATTGTTATAAATATATAAGGTATACTCATGTATTATTTTATCATTCAGCATATAATGAACATGAAATCAGTTACATTTACATAAGTATATATATTTGGATGATAAACTATGAAGATATTTAATCTTTTTTAGAGACTCGGCTTGCTATCACATTTAACATTCCGATGACTGGCTGTTTATTCTGTACCTCCCGACTTTTGTAGATTATATGATTATGAAACTATTGAAATTGAAAAGATTCTACCAACATACTTTTAGTTAAATTTTTAAAAGATATGAAAAATAAAGATCAGATTTAAAATTGATTAACTCTTATTATGAGTTTCGACGAACATTGTGGCTCCTCAGTGTTCTTTTGAACAGCGAGACAACCTCTGGTGTGTCTCCGAATGAGTGGGTGTCTCCACAAATCTAAAAGATGTTTACAGAGAGTTCCCAACCTTCCTGATGCTAGGACGTTGTAGTTATTACCCCCTGCCCCTTTCAGTCATTTTGGTGTGTGTATCTCCTTTCTAGTGAGCGTTGTCTGGTCTGAGCTGTATAGACCTTTAGGTTTCTGCCCAAACCCCACTTGCTTTTCTATGTGTATAAAACCAGGCGGTTCTCAGCTGAGCTGTGTCAGTCCTCATTGTCTCTTTCACTGGATTGACGGGATATCGAATGAGACTTCCTACACTACGTCTTTTAGCGTTGTTCTTTTCCAAGTATTTGTATATACTTGGGTATGTATGCATGCAGCTATGAGTATTACATAAACGGTGTCCCAAAAGTAACGCCTGATTGGACGCTGCTCTTTATATATCTATTTAAACATATTACGACATACGATGCTATTTTTAGTAACTTATATCACAGATCGATGCAATAAGTTACTAGCATCGTATTGTGTAATCTGTTTAACTAGTCTGCAAATATATATAAAGATCAGCTTCACATTTTGGGACAAAACGGGCGTTACTTTTGGGACACGCCGTATATGAATGCTCTCCTAAAAGAAGGTCCGGGTGGGCATGTCACAACCATTGTCCAGTAAGTTTCCCAGGTTGTCCTTCTCAAAACATTTAAGAACCTTGCTGTATCCATATAGACCAACCAGTATATACAAACACTCCCGAGGAAGGAACAGGTTTGCAACTCTCTCTCTCTCTCTCTCTCTCTCTCTCTCTCTCTCTCTCTCTCTCTCTCTCTCTGTTTATATATACACTGCTCAGAAAAACAAAAAAAAAACGAAAACCAATCAAGTGTGTAATAAAACGAAAATGAATGAAATAAAACAAGCAAAAGTGGGTTGCAATAAGATTATTAAATACTCAGCACATGAAACTCCATGGCGTATATTAAACCCCTGAGGGACTATAAATTAGCAGACGACGGTCCTTTCGGAATTCTCGATGGACAGTTGGCAAAAAACCTCGCCGAGCACTTTTAGCGGTTCTTCTTTTTTTTCGCAATGAGCCAGTGAACTCATCAAATGATTGTTAGGCGGGAAAATGTCCACTTTCCAGACGATACCATATGGCCAAAAAATAAATCAATAAATAAACACAGATCTGCAAAATTAAGGTAATTAAAAAGTGTTTAAATTATTTCAGATGATTTTTATGGATTTTTGGTCGCAGAATTAAAAAATGGAAACCATTTTTCTTCATTAAGAACAATTTTTTCAAGAAACATGTTTCTTAGTTGTAAAATAGATGTTTGTAAAATAGATGTTTCGCATTTAAATACATTGAAAGAAAATTGTTTTGCTTATTTCAGATGATTTTTATTTATTTTTGGATGCTGAATAAAAAATAAAAAAAACATTTTCTTCCATCACAACATTTTTTTGACAAAAAATGTTTTTTAATTTTCAATTTTTATTTAAAATTAGAAAAGTGAAAAAATGTTAGATGATGGGAGAAAAATGATTTTCATTTTTGAATTCGGCGACGAAAATATATAAAAATTATCCTAAATAACCTAAAACACTTTTTTCAATGTACACCGGCGTAATATTTGCTGCCGTAAGGACCAGGAATGCACTTATACAGATATCTATTTTGGTCGCCGATTTAAAAAATGAAAACCATTTTTCTCCATCACCTAACATTTTTTTTTCGTAAAACATGTTTTTAAAAATTTTTCATTGAAAAGTACAAACCGTGTTTTGTGAAAAAATGTTATGTGATAGTTTTCATTTTTTAATTAGGCGACCAAAAATACATAAAACTCATCTGAAATAATCAAAAGACCTTTTTCAATGTCTGCCTGTGTAATTCTGTCAGCCCATTAACATCAAATAAATGTCAGCAGAGACCAAATTTGGATATAACTAAACCGGAATCATTGCTTAGGGTTCAGTCTGACTATTTCCCCCGTCAATGCAGCTTCTTTTTTCACAACGTTTCGGCCATGTATCCTCCGTTCTTCTTCGGGTGTTCTTTGTTCTGGAATGTGGAAAGTAGTTCTTGCGCCGCACGATTCTTGCCCTACATGTCACGTCATGTCCGGTTTTTGTATCCATAAGGAGCATGCGTTACAGGGTCTACTTTTCACATTCCAGCACAAAGAACACCCGAAGAAAGACGTTTGATACACGACCGAAACGTCGTGAAGAAAATGGAAGAACTAGACTAGGAAAATAGTCCCGACTAAACCGGATACAATGACTGAAAAAAACCCCGTCTAACAAAATTCAGACAACAACTAAACCGGAAGTCTATATAACTATGACTCTCTGGCGACCATCTTTAAAAAACCTTTTTGTATCAGACGCAAACTGATCGCTTTTGTTGTGGAGACACTGCGACGATCTTCCAGGACGATTTTGTTCCCGTATCAATATTTAGTTTGTGTCTTGTGAAATTTTGGACAGGCAAAGAATTACAAAAACAAGAACTTTAATATGGCATCATCGGGAAACTGACTCCTGTCTCAGATCTCTTAATCTGCGTATAATTTATACCATTGACCA
>VCCN01001496.1:58817-69340 GCA_006491835.1 Architeuthis dux | reverse complement strand
TAATATGATCTAAGAAGAAAGGATATTATTTTTTAGGTAAAAAGATCCCCTTCACAGTTGGCCACTAGTGGTTTTAACGACTGGTGTAACTGTGGCAAGATGCTCAAATCTCAGGAAAACACTGCAGAACATAGACTCTGTTCGTTCCTGGTTAATATGATCTAAGAAGAAAGAATGTATCAATGATAAGTTTCGTAACCAAATGAAGAAGGAAAACTATTAGTAAGCAGTACTCCGTCGGGTCATTGAAGTCATAACGTTTTTGGCTCAACGCGGATTAGTATTTCAAGAAGATGATAAAACGTTTTAATCCTCTTATAATGCAAATTATATGGGAATTTTGAAATTGATAGCGAAGTTTGATCCACTTCTTACAAAGCATATTTCTCGTTATGGAAGCAAAGGCCGTAGGGCAGCAAGTTATCTTTCTTTAACAATATGTGATGAACCATATTGAACAAATGGGACAAGATTCCTTGTTCACTATATGCAAATAGATTCATGCTGCTAAATACTTTTCTATGTGTGTTGATTCAACACCTAATGTCAGCTACATAGATCAGTTGACTTTCACTTTCATATATCAATAAAAGCGGATATCCTGTTGAGGGGTTCTTGAAATGTCTTCCTATTCTCAGTCATGCAGATACAAGTCTTCAGCAAGATATATTCAAAACTCTTTAAAAATTGTCGCTTTCTCTAGAAGATTGCAAAGGCCAAAGCTGTGATAATGCTGCAAATGTCAAGTAAATATGCAGGTCTTCAAGCAAGAATCAAAGAAATAAATCCATTAGCAGGTTATATTCCATGTGCAGCACACTCTTTAAATGTAGTTGGTGTTGCCAGTGTTAACTGCTGCCTGAATGCTCACAATTTCTTTGGTCTGGTGCAGGAATCATATGCCTATTCAGCTGGATCAACAAAGCGCTGGAATCCACTAACAAAGGGATTGACAATTAATGGAAATGGCTGAATTCTGACCCTAAAGACACTATCATCCACCAGTTCGCAATTATCATTTTGAATCTGTGAAAGCATTGTACACCAATTACACCAATATGTACGCAATGTTCAATGAAATGTCAGACAATGAAGATGAAAAAAAAGGAGATGTTCGAATTTGCCTTCTTGAAAATGCATTCATGTGTGTTAGTCCGGGGGCCAGCAGGGGATACCGTGCACCCCCCACCATGATTTTCCATTTAGGGTAACAATATTTTCCTTAGGATGTCCTTTTTCAGAAAAAAGATGTCCCCAAGAAAACAGTTGGGAAGAACTATCTCATTTGCATAAAGTTTTCCACAATTTTGCCTATAAAGTATACTTGAAATTTCCTTGTAAAATCCTGAAATACCTATAAATTAAAAATAAAGTGTATTCTTGAATTCCTCATGTCTGAAAACCAGGATTCTGTTTCTTTGGAACAAAATGCTACAGCGATTTCAGAAAACGATTAATCTTATCCAAAGTACAACCATTGACATCAACATTGGTGTATCCTTGTTTTCATCAGTTGAAAGATTTGTTGCTGAGCTTCGTGATAAATTTGATGAATTGGTGAATGAATCAAATGGAGGTATTTCAGTATTTTACAAGGAAATTTCAAGTATACTTTATAGGCAAAATTGTGGATTTAATTCATGAAGGAGATATATACGTTAGAAAGAGAATGTTATCGGCTTTCCAACGGTGTATGTTGCCAATTTGTATCTGTTAGGTTTAAAAGGTTACAGCCCAAAACTTACAGCATTCTACGAGAAAAATTCAAAATTAATTTTTGATTGTGATATATACATATATATATCGTTAGAAAGGAGATTCTATCAGCTTTCTAAGGGTGTATCTGTTGGGCTTAAAGAGAGTTATAGCCCAAAACGTGAAGCTAAGTATTCAGTATTTTACGATGAAAACTTTTCTTTTCATATTTCCTCAGAATAAATTCACATAATAAATTAAAAATTACTTTTATGGTAAAATAAATGATTTAGCCTTTTAACGTACTCACATATGCCAATTGGGAGACGAGATATGACATTCTATCTTTTTTGGTGTTTGTTGGCGGCTATTTTGTTTTATGCAAATGAGGTTCTTCCCAACTTCTTTCTTGGGGATATCTTTTTTCTGAAAGAGGAGATCCTAAGGAACATTTTGGTACCCTAAATGTCGAATCATTGCACGGTAGGCCCTGCTGGCCCCGGCCTAACTCTATTAGCATATTTTGATATACTACAAGTATGATTGCATTCTACGATATAACGTATTTAGTTAACATTTTAACTAACTAACTAGCTAATAGAAACAACCAAGATATCTACCTACAATTGAAGAAATGTGTGTGTGTGTGTGTGTGTGTGTGTGTATGCACCGCTATTAATCGAAAACTGGCCATTGTACTTCGTCAGATATATTAATCAGCATACAAAACAGTTCAGTAGCGAGTTTGAAGTTTCTTGGATTAGCGGTTCTCGAGAAATCTAATAAAAAATAAATAAAACATTTAGATTTATCTAAATGTAGATATAACATATCTAAATTGGCAACACTAAATTATCTAAATTTAGATATGAAATATATAAATTTGCAACACTGAAGAAAAGTAACCGAAATACTTCAAAGCCGTAATTTCGTACGACGAACGGAAAATTATTTTTACATATACAATAACTGTATTCTGATGTACATGTTACGGCTGTTTAGGCCATTTTCAACATCCTGGCTGGTAGATTTGATTAGACAATGTTGAAAAGAAAGATTGAGAAAAGCATGTTACATCTCAAACATGTTTATTATCATGAAGATAAATCTTTATGCATTTCGTCGTTGCTAACAATATCATCAGAAGTGATTTGAACATAACAGAGTCGTGCATCCGGACTTATAACATTATAAGACCTTAAACAGTGCGCTTTTGAAGAGTGTGGACAAATTTTAGCACACATTAATCGCACTATTCAAGGTATTGCCATACCTCTTTCAACATTGTTGTCAGAGCTAAATAAAAATATTTGAGAAAAAATTGGAACTCTTCAGTAAAAACGAGTTTGAACGATTGGAAACGAGAAAAAAAAAGAAAGGAAAATATTGATAACGGAGGGTGGGGGGTTCTCAACCCTCCGTTTCTTTTCTTAGCCACCCACGTAAGAGGAGTGATAAATATCTGTGTATACAGACATCCCGCCCCGACACAAAGACGTCGTTTGCGGTTCGATAAACTCGGAGGAAATCGGGGAAGCACTTGTCTCTTGGCACAGACATCCACTCTTGCTAAACCTGAGAAAGATTTCAACAAACGGCACGGACTCACAAGAAAGTTGCCTCTCTCCTGTGAATCGTTATTCAATTGATATAATTCACATCAATCCACAGTTACGAATGCAGCCGCCGCCGTCGTCGTCGTCGTCGTCGTCGTCGTCAAGTTGAATCGCATCGTGGGGATGCGGGCATCCAATAATTCATCCCTCTGTCTTGTCCACAGGTTCGTAAGTGGCGACAAAATGGACTAACATTCCCAGCTGTTTGCCATTAAAAAAGACCGGTGAACGGTTGTTGTTTTGTTTTTTAACTAGTCTTGCGACTTGAAAGGTTTGTTTTTTAAAACTAAAGTCGCAAGACTAGTTAAAAAAAATAACCTTTCACCAAAGTCTCTATTTGAAAGACTCTATTTTTTTTAAAAAACCCGGAATTTTAAACTGATTTCGGCATTAAATGACTCATCAAGGGTTGATATGCCGCTAAACAAATCAATCAATTAATCAAGTTGAATCATTTGAGGGAGTACTAGTCTCTTCCAGGAAGTTCGGTCCACATCGAATAATCCAGATATGTAAAACCATTACAACTTACAAATTATTATTAATCTTTGACTTCATCTTAATTCTTTTAGTTGCTTTTTATCACAACTTAACCCAGGCCGTTGATTTACGGCAGTGAGTAAACATCGCGGATCGGGAATAAAGAATTACGCTCCCGGTGAGATTCGTACTCGCGTCCCTTTGGCCTAAGGAAGTTGCTCTTACCGCCTGAACTGCGAAAACTGTACGGTTTGGCAGAAGATCAAATCTAAACCTACTCTCCATTCCTCAATCTCCCCGGCGCCATGTTTGTTTTTTTTATTTCTGTACTAGTAGTATCAGTAAAGAAATCTTTTATCATTTTTATTAGATGAAGAATTGTAAACCATTATTATTAATTTATTGACTACTATTTTTCTTCATCTTAGATCTTTAGTTGATTTTTAACACAACTTAACCCCGGCCATCGATCTATAGCAGTGAGTAAACAGCGCAGATTGGAAATACAGAATAAGCTCCCGTTGAGATTCGAACTCACGTTTCTGTTTACTAGGGAAGCCTGGTAAATGACCAGCTGTCTGACTACGGGAACTCAACCGCTCGACAGAATATCAAATCTAACCCTTAAACCTATTCTTCATTCCTGATCTCTTATGCGCCTTGTTTGTTTTTTTTATTTCTGTACTAGTAGTATCAGCAAAGAAATCTTTTATCATTTTTATTAGATGAAGTATTGCAAACCATTATTATTAATTTTTGACTACTATTTTCCTTCATCTTGATCTTTTTAGTTGCTTTTAATAGTTAGAGTTACATTGTGATAAAAACCAACTAAATAAGTATGACGAAGTAATATAGTTACATGGTTTACAATACTTAATCTAATAAAAATGAACAATAAAATATAATTGATATACAATTTAGTTCAATTAAAAAACAGATCTGGTTAGTCACTCAATAGAAACCGTCACGTGACCAACGTCTTTTGGCAGCATGCCATGTTGGGGATGATCAATTAAAGAAATTGGATAACGGGTTGATCAATGAATAAGTTACTTCTCTCGCCTTTTGTTGACCACTGAAAAAGTCTAAATTTTCAAAAAAAAATCATGAATGTATACCGGACACAAAATAAGGGATCAATTTAGCATAAACTTACATTGCAAATTCACCCCCCCCACTAAAAACCTATTTAGAGATGGAATTTTAAAAAAGCAAAAAAAGCGTTTTTTGTAGACCTAATAAGGAGTATATGTTTAAATTTTCAGACCTCTAGCTTCATTGGTGCGACCTTTACCCGTGATACATACATACAGCCGGACCAACTTGAAAACTGAAGAAACCTATGCTGACGGTTTCTAACAACGTCTGTTGCTGTCACTTATTTAACAGAATCGTTTACTCTTTGGCTTTATTGCCCGGATTGAACGCTGCAAACACGAATCTTGTCGGTCTACCCCAAAGGCCTGAGCGAGTAGTCTAGTTAGGAAACACATGTATCCATAATAACGTCTGCTTTGATTTCCCTTCAAAGGGTTGGACTTCCCGCTTTCTATGATGCAACAGGGATTCGGTCAAATCTCAACACCTTTTCAATAAAAGTCGGTTATTATGAATGGCCTTGCAATATCAAAGGTTTAATAAACATGTCGTCCATTTATTCTCTGTCGGAAGGAAGGAATCGCGCCTTTTACTAATCTCTACAAAGAGCTTCGATTTATCTCACATCAAGGTTGGAGTTTTCTCTGCAAACTTCACGTCCTACAAGAATATGTGATTTATGATTATTTACTGCTGCCATCGAAGACAGGCCCGAGTGAATACATATACCCCATATGTATTCACTCGGTCCTGTCTGTCTGTTTGTTCACACAATATCTCCAAAGGTTTTCAATGACATTTTGTGAAAGAATAAATTAAATTTTGGTGCCGATCAAGATTCTTTTCACAGTTACTTCTGCTCGGATAGTGTAATGGTTAGCACGTCTGTCTCACACACAGAAGGTCATTGGTTCTATTCCCGGTATGAACGAAGACTGTGGAAAACTCTTCACTAGGACAAATCTCCCTGTGCACTCAGCAGCTAATTGAGTACACTCTAAGCTATGTAATTAGGGTGGAGGTATCCCTTTGGTGGACTTGCATCCTGCCAAGGTGGTGGTCATAAGAACTTGCAGAGATAAAGTCCTGGTCCAGGCCAGACTTGAAACTTGCAAGGATCACTAAGCTGATGCATGCAACAGAAACCATCATTTAAGGAAAGATTGGTTCAATTTGGGGACAGATCTTTACAGTTACCTTCCCTGCATAATAGCTATATATGAACTGATTTTCATTCGAAAACCTTTTTCGATTGAGAAATATTTTTCAATTTTTTCATACATTTAATTATTCACTCGTGTTTGTCCACACAATATCTCCAACAGTTCGCAATTAATTCTAATGACATTTTGTGAAAAGGTGGGCCGTGAGCTGAGGAAGAATTGATTAAACTTTTGGACAAATCCAGGAATCTTTTACAGTTACTCCCCTGCATCATAGCTATATATGAACTGATTTTCATTCAATGTTTGGTGACAATGGTGTATTCACTCATGTCTGTCTATATGTTTGTCCACACAATATCTCCCAACATTCTCAATGAATTTCAATGTCATTTTTCTGGAAGTGTGGGCCGTAGGCTAAGGATAAATTGATTAAATCTTTGGGAATCGTTTTACAATTACCTCCCCTGCGTCGTAGCTATGTATGAACTGATTTTCATTCAGTTTTTATTTAGTGTATGTCATTCGCAGAGGTATGCGCTCTCTGGGTGCTTTATTGTTAAAGTTTGTTTTTATCGCACTGATTGTTTGCCACTGCCAATTGGAGAGGTATATGTATTTGGTCGTGTCGTTCCGTCTGTCTGTCTGTCCACACGATATCTCCAAAAGTTATCAATGTTTTTTTTATTGAGATATTTTTCCATTTTTTCCATACATTGATGTATTCACTCTTGATAGTCCATGGGGAAGTGATTAAATTTTGGGGCTGGTCGAGGAATTTGTTTTCGATTGAGTGTACGGCGTTGTCAGAGGTATGCGCTCTCTGAGTGCTTTCTAGTTTGAAAATGTATTCGAATTTTTGTGTCCTGGTTGGAGCGGGGGTTATCCGACCGTTTGCTGGGGGGTCGGGGCTCTTCGCAGAGCCGAATTCCTTTATTTCAATTTTATATTCGCGAAATTATCTTTGTGTCGAACCAAGTGGAAACGAGCCATTTTTTTTCTGTCGTTCTAATACAAAGAGAAAGAGAGAGAAAGAGAGAGAAAGAAAAAGAGGTGGGGGAGGGGCAAGGAGAATGAAGAGAGTGGAGGAGAGAGAGAAAGAGAGAGAGAGAGAGAGAAAGAGAGAGAGAGAAGGAGGGGGGAATTTGGGAGAATGTGGCCTTTGCCAAAAACTGAGCTTGCCAACTAATTTGATTTAACGTGGAAATTCATCAACACGCACACACAGCACACACACGCGCACACACACACAGCACACACACACAGCACACACACGCACACACAGCACACACGCGCGCACACACACACACAGCACACACACACACACGCACACACACACACACACACACACACACACACACATTTATAAGTGGATTGATGCCTTCCCGCAATAGTCATGTAGTTCATGTATATTTATTAGCATGTGTGTGTGTGTGTTTGCGTGTTCTAAACCATGCCTCGATAAATGTATGTATACATAGGAATACAAGAAATGTCATACCCTGGACCCCATCAATGTCGAATTCGTCCCTGGTTATAAAGAATGATGTGAAATAATTCCAGTCAATGATTTTGCCGTTTGGAAAGACCAAAAGTTATTTTGTTTTATACGATGAAACGATTTTGTGGGAATTGTTCGAACGAGTTCAGAAAGTTGTAGGTTTGTGAATGCGACATTTCCTTTGGAAATTCGTACCAAAGGGAAATACGAAGAACAGATCTGCTTTTAAAATCGACAAAAGAACAAGTAAATTCTTTGAAAAAGCAAAGTTCTTCAAAAATAGACGAGTCTTTTAGGAGAAGTTTTAAGAACAAGCCTGGCTGCTCCAGAGTCAAACTCTGCTCCTACTTCTACTTCCTTGCGTAATTCTACTATACATTTTAGAGTCATGTAAGACTTGTCAGTTTAACACACACCTGATCCCCGAGTTCAAATCTCGGAAGTGAAATGCTGATTTTATATGTCATACTATGTTTACTCCCCTAATTTTGGTGAGGATTGTTCTTGTTCTTGTTACATAGGAAAGTAAAGTCAACTATTGTCCCGGAGTTTGACAATAATACTAGTCTTAGGAGTTTGACACACTCAAATGGGAAAAACAAGTAAAATGGATGCATTATTGTATTTTCCGTTTATCTGAGCCACAAGAATATCTCTTCACAATAGTGTGCCACAACTATCTCCCAAGTGTGCTGCGTACATTTTTCCAAATAAACAAACATGTATTGCAAGCCTTAGAACGTGTCCAGTACGGGTATTATGTCCGTCCCGCTTCCACCACACGGTTTCCAATCTAGTGGTTTTATCACTAGATTTTGTGAAATCTCAATCTTTTTAGCGACAGATGAAAAGGTAAAGCGGTGATGTATATCAGTATGCTGATGTAAAAAATGTCATCCATGGACTACTGAAATGTTTTCGAATAATTCATTTAATCTTTACAGTACATCTACTTACAGTACATTCCTTCTTAACTACTTCAACGTTTACTGCTATGTGGAAGCAGGATGATGATCAAACAATAACACATGTACTCATGTTTTAATAGAGTAAAAGATATTTCTTGGCGTGCCGTCAGAGAATAAAGTTTCCGAACCACTGCTCTATATGTAATAGTGCCTACCTCTAAACGAGCGCGGCCACTTAAGGTGGGTAACCTTGAGTGGTCGCGCTCGTTCATGTTACTTTTCACGTTGTAAATTGGAGGTAATGGTAACCCTTGGTCTTACGGATGTAAAATATGGTAGGTAAACACAGCATACAAAGGCTCCAAAAGATCAGCAAAAGCTCCAAAAGTTATAACTATGCAACGTATTGATCGGATATTAACAGAATAAAGAAGTTAAAAGCCATTAATTTGTTCTTTATCAGACACCCAGAATGTAAAAGATCTCTGGATGCGCCTACAAAAGAAATTACGACGACAGTTTGGCACGTCGGATGCACTGTTTCCGTCGTACCTAAACGAATTCCGGATGCATAATATTCTGATAAAGAACAAACTAATGACTTAATTATTGCATTAATATATGATCAATCCGGTGTATATTTATACTTTTTGGAGCCTTTGTATGATTTCTTTGAGCCTTTGTATGCTGCCATATTTTACATCTGTAAAACCAAGAATTACCATTATCTCCAACGTGACATGAACCAGGTTATCTTTGTTTTTCCTTTTCTCCATATGAACTGATCGCCATTTGAAGTTTGATAATAAAGCTAAACCCATTCGGCCAACTTTCACAAATGATACTTCATCTTTTCATTACTTTCAACACAATTGTCTTGTTTGTTTAGGTTTTGGCTTTGATGGTCTTTTCAATGAAAGGCTGTAGGGTACCAAAATGTTCTTTAGGATGTGAAACTCATTTGGATAAAACAAAATGGCCGCCAGTACACACCCCAAAATTCCAAAATGTTATATCTCGTCTCCTAATTGACATATCTGAGAACTTTAAAAGGCTAAATCATGGTTTTCAGACACGAGGAATTCGAAAATACCCTTTATTTTACTAATTTCTATGTGAATTTATTCTGAGGAAATATGAAAAGAAACCCGAATAATTTGTTTTTTTACAAAGATTCTCTGAAATGTACATTCTGTTTAATGAAGCGTAAATTAGTGTATACTATCTGTTAAATGGAGCATACATTTCAATTAACATCTAACCATCATGAATTAAGTGTCTATTCAGTCTCTGAATCAGACCCTAGGGGATGCGGGCATCCAAGAATTCAACACTCTGTCGTGTCCACAGGTTCGTAAGAGGCGACAAATGGACTAACATTCCCGGCTTTGGGAAAAGCCGGGCCACCTGTTTGCCATTAAAAAAGACCGTTCATCAAAGTTCCAAGCCGATAGTTGGAAAGGAAAATAACCTTTCACCAAAGTCGCAGGACTCTGGTGAAAGGCTATTGTGTTTTTTTTAAATTAGTCTGGCGACTTGAAAGGTTATTTAAAAAAAAACTAAAGTCGTAAGACTCTAGTTAAAAAAGTTAAAATTTAAACTGATGTTGGTATTAAATGACCCACCAAAGGTTGATATGCCGCTAAACAAATCAATTAATCAATCAATCAGTCTGAATCAGAGTCAGAAAGACCAGACATACCCACATCGGCTGTCTCGATTTCCTCTTCATTGTCACACTTGATTTCAGTTGACACGAACACTTCACTCAACTGTTGAGGAAGCACATCTCCTTTACATCATGGTGGCTGCAAGTTCTCTCCAATCATAGTCCATCCAAGTTCATTGGGATCTGGCAGTTCTGGGAAGTTTTCATTGGATCTTTTCCAGATTCCCACTTGGAAGGCTGATGAAATTCTAGATACATTGTTAGAAAGCTGTGGAATTATCTTTCTAACGATATATCTATGTATATATCTCCAGCAGGAATTAAATCCACAGACTATGGACTATATTCTTAAAATTTCCTTGTAAAACGCTAAATACCTAGATTATATTA
>VCCN01001495.1:1654426-1665889 GCA_006491835.1 Architeuthis dux | reverse complement strand
TCTTCCGGTGTAAAATGTAATACCCGTAAGGAGAAAGAGAGCGACAAACAAAACTCTATACGGATATTACATGTTACACCGGAAGAAGGCCGTAGAATGAATCGACCGAAACGTTGTGTCAACAACAAAGATGTGAAGAAGAGATTAGATTGTCCGAACAAAAGTTGGTATGAAGGTTACGGTTGTGCCCATAATGATTGGCGCACTCGGAACCGTGTCAACAGTACTAGAATCGAGACTGGATGAATTAGAGGTTCAAAGAAGAACAAGTCTGGTTAGTCACTCAATAGAAACCGTCACATGACTAACGTCTTTTGGCAGAATGCTGTGTTGGGGTGATCAATTAAAAAGGAGAGCACGCTGTCATGTGTCCTCCATGGAGCAGCGCATGCTTGAGAGAAAGGGACCAGGTGCACAGTCCGGTCCTACCATGGCAAGATGTTCCCTTAATCGGCGGCAGAGCATAATAGGCTGAGATGGCCGTAGAACAATCTTGTTACGGCATACAGAACCTGGTATTCACAGACGGTCACCCATCTGGGTAATGACCAGGCTCGACGTCGCTTAACTTCGGTGATCTTACGAGAACCGGTGTATCCAACGCGATTTGGCCAGCCAGACCACCCAAAAGAAACTGAAGAAACCTATGTTGACAGTTTTGGTGACAGTTTTGGTGACACTTTTGGTTGACGGTTTCTAACTGAGACTGTGACAACGACGAGACATCTGATGTGAACATGCAATTGCATGAAATATGCATTATTATTATTCTAATTGTTGTGGCTGAATAATGAATGAATGAAGGAGAATAAAGCCGATTTTTAATAAGATTTCTTTTTTTTAAAAAGTCGACAAGTGCAATCGTATGATAAATGACCCGGTAGTTGTTGAGAGGGTTAAGCGTTTTACGGTTGCCACGCGCGTCACTACCTTCGAGTCCTTTTATGACCAAAATTGTCTCTTTTTACCACCATTCTAAGCTCATTCCGTCAACAACTGCCCACTGTGACGTCAGAGAAGCAACGGGAAAAGAGAAAGAAGCAACGCGTAAATGTGAATGCGTCAACTGGAAATATATGACGAGCGAGTGGTCGAAAGAGGAAAAGGGTGCAGTAGTAGTAATACTACTAATACTACTGCACATAAAATAAACAATTTGTAATAGTAGTAGTAATATTATCCTGATTTATTTTTTTTAAATAAAAATAAAAATAAAAAAAACAAAAAAAACACAGACACAAAAAAAAACACACACACACAAAATGGGGATGTTGGTACGGTACAAAGTGTGTACGGTGAGAGGAGGGTTGGAGACATGAGGAGACTTATTGTAACTCAGCCTTCAGCAAGAACCACCAGACATTTGGTGTGAACATGTAAAAATAAAAATTGATGATAATGATGACGACGACGACGACGATGACGACGACGACCTTGAGAAGAGTCATTAACATACCAACTTTTGTTCGGACAATCTAATCTCTCCTTCCCATCTTTGTTGATACAACGCTTCGGCCGATTCATTCTACGGCCTTCTTCAGGTGTAAACTGTAGTACCCGTAAGGAGAAAGAGACCGATAAAAAATAAACTCTCCACGGATATTACATTTTACACCAGAAGAAGGCCGTAGAATGAATCGTGTGAGTATAAACAATAACAAATATGGTGCGAGCGATCGGGGTGGTGGAAAATGAAGGATCAGTTTAACGATTAGATTCGATCTTCCGCCAGTCGTATATAGCTCAGTCAGTAGGGCAGTTGCGGTACATGGGCTAGCCTCCCGAGGTAAAAGTGACGCGAGTTCGAGCCTTGCCTACAGCTTATTCTTTATTGCTTATCTGCACCAGCGTTCGATACTGAAGCCCATTTAAAGGTCAGGATTATTTAATTATGATTTTTCATGACAGGAACGTGCACCACACATAGAAGATTGCCGCAACGTAATTTTCATAAACTTACGGCCGCTACCCTACCGCGAGAGTTATGTTAGTCTTGCAGACCATTGGTAGTGAGTTGGGTCCTCCCTGGGTGCCCTATTGTTGTTACCCTAGCCCGCAAGTCAATTACAATCAAGTCTTTGATTGACGCCAATAAAATAGATGCATCTGGCTTCTAAATGTTCTTTAGAGATCATCATCATCATCAGCCGTTATAAGTCCACTGCTGGACGAAGGCCTTTCCCATCTCCTTCCATGACAACCTATCTTGTGCTAATCTCTGCCAAGTCTTACCGGCAAACCTTTCTATCTCGTCCCTCCATCTTGTGTCTGGCCGTTTCCTACTTCTTTTACTATCCCATGGGCACCAATCTGTTAGTCTTTTCCCCCATCTATTGTCATCTCTTCTCGCTAGGTGACCGGCCCATCTCCACTTTTGTTGTTTAATTAGTTGTATAATATCCTTTACTCTAGTCTTTTCTCTGATCCATGTTGATCTTTTTCTATCTCTCAGCGTTACCCCTAGCATTGCTCTTTCCATGGCTCTCTGTGCTATTCTAAGTTTGTTTTCTGCTCGTTTGGTTAGTTTCCAGGTTTCGCATCCATTATTAAAATTTTAAATTTCACAAGGAAATTTTAATAACCCTTTTTTAGTGAAAAAAAAATTTCATATCTATCTCATTTCTATTTAAATTTTGTATGACTACTTTTTACCTTCATCGTAAATTTTATTAGTTTCTTTTTATCGGAACTTTTGCTCAAACCGATTATCCTCCGGCAGTGAACAAATAGCGTTGATCGGAAAATAAAGAATAAGCATCGGGTGGGACTCGAACCCACATCCCGTAGTCAGTGGAAGCACCATTTATCCAGGTCTGTTTCACCATTATGCAACCGAGCCATAACTGGGCGTAGAAGCTCGAAATAACACCTTTAAGCCCATCCTTATTTCTGATCGTTTGTGTACATTTCTGGTAGTTACAGTATTTAATACATTTTCACCGTTTTTTTATTTTTGTTAGATGAAGTATTATAAATCATTATATTTAAATTTGTTAGATAAAGTATTATACGATACGAACAGGAGGTGTAAGTAAGATGTCAACAAAATGAGATACATTTTCTCCGTTGTTATCTTTGTTGGATGAAGTATTATAAATCATTATTATTTAAATGTTTATGACTTCTCTACTAATGAGTAGTAATACAAATTAATAATGATTGTTGTCACCCCCAGTTCGTATCAAGTGTCCTTTTTCTTGTTCCCATTCCGTCACTTCTCTTGTGTGTTTAAACTCAAATTGAGTTTTTTTTGTTTGTATAAATTCGTGGAAACATCGATAGCATCTTTGAGCCCGCCACCTACTGGCAGCGTTGGAATCCACGTTTGACTATCAAAATATACGACAGACGTACCAACTCTTGTCCTTTCTCTGAGATTGGTGCAATACAGTTTACTCTCCACTTTTAAGAATTATCGTGTATTTCATGCTACTTTTTTTTACCCCAGTTGATCTTATATTCAATGCTGACACCTACATACCGAACAACCACAAACGAATAATTTTAACTAGTTTAGCCTTGCCGTCAAAAATGATGGCATTTTGTATACGTAGATAATAGAGATTTGCATTGCAGTGAGCTTGGAGAATATATGGATACACATTGCATTTTATATACGTAGTTAATAGAGATTTGCATTGCAGTGAGCTTGGAGAATATATCGATACACATTGCATTTTATATACGTGGATAATAGTGATTTACATTGCAGTCAGCTTGGAGAATATATGGATACACATTGCATTTTATAAACGTGGATAATAGAGATTTGCATTGCAGTCAGCTTGGAGAATATATGGATACACATTGCATTTTATAAACGTTGATAATAGCATGCAGTTTGGAGAATAGCGTTCTATTGACCACAGACGGATTTTTATCATTTTTTGTTTTTGTTTTCATTACTTTTTAAAAATTTTCATTACTTTTTAAAAAATTTTTTTATTGTTCTTTGACTTCAGCATTTGGTAATTGTTTGGATTAGGTTCGCAAAAAAGTGAGATAACTTCAGTAGACACAATTATTTAAGCCACTGCTGCTGCTCACGGAACAAATGAAAGCAGAAAACCTGACCATTTAAAACTGTATTTTATTAAATTTAAACAAAGAATATAATTTAGGGTTAGGGTTAGTGTTTAGGGTGAGTGTTAGGGTTGGGTTTGCCATTAACAACAAAAAAAGATATAATATTTTTTTTTTATTAATATCAAAAAATGATTAAATAAATTTTCTTTGTCATTTCTAACAGTATTTCTCCACACGAACTCGTGTAAATAAGAAGTAAACAGTCTCCTACACTAATCCAAATTGTCTGCGTAATTTATCATGTACAGCGTCTATACTAATCCGAACCTAATCCCCCCAAAATTACCCGGCATTTTTATTACGTCATTAGAACATAACATTCTATTTTACTACGTCAGCTGCGCCGCTTAGCGTGACAGAGGACAAACACACAAAGATTTAAAGTTAATTTAACGGTTCAAAAAAAAAGGGTCGACTCTTACAATCTGCAACGATGCCGTCTTTTATGACGTCATCGGCAGATAACGACTCGCCAAGGTTGGTAAGCAGCCGAGCAAGATTTAAAAGTGATGATCCTTCCAACCATCCTAGACATTCCTATTGATACCACCGATAATTCTGCCCCCCCCGTCTCGTGTAGCCTTGAAAAAATCCCCTTATCTAAGACGCCGGGGAATGACGAACGCAACCGAAAGTGACGAGGTCTTTTTCTTTTCTTTTTTTTAAAGGGTCTCTTTATGAAAGCACAAATATTTCTGCTTCTAACGTAATAGCTTATCGACTATTCCATCAAATCAATTTTGTAATATGTGTATGTTATTCACTGCACTAGTCAAACAATTTTGGTAATTATATATTGAAGTGGCGTAAATTAGGTCACTATGTATACCTAATACATTGAAATGGCGTAAACTGTTTTGACCACTTAGTGTTTTGTTAAGGGTAAGTTAGTTTTAGGTTTAGGTTTCTGGTTAGAACCAAAATATGTTAAAAATAGTTTACGCCGTCCATACAAAAATGGCGAATTTACGCCACTTCAATATATGATTACCACAATTTTCAGCTTCCAGTTTAGTATATGTATATACATTGGCTATCATCTACATCGTCTCGTTCGTATGAAACGACTTAAAACAGAGACTTAAAGCAGAGAAAAAAAACATTTTTAAGCGTTTTAGAGGGGGGTTCTATTTACGCCACTTCAATATATGATTACCTTTTAGAAGCGGGTTCTATTTACATAATTACATACATATTACTATAGTGCTAAACTAAACCCTTATTTTCCGTTAAATATATATATGTATATATACATATACATACTAGCTGGAAACCGCCCGATAGGAACGGTTTCAGCTAGTATAAAATAAATGGTTACATTTTTCAATCGGGATGTTGAAAATTTAATTTCCAATCGAGATGTTGAAAATGACCTAAACAGCCGTAACATCCATCTGAAGGCATATATCAATCCAATACACAAGGCGGAAGTACGTTCATTAGAATTTTATGAATTTTTAAATTTTAAGGTTCTTGAAATTTTCAAGTTTTAGAATTTTAATATTTCATAACGTCTAGAACACTGAAACTGAAAGTATTTTCATTTTCCAGGCTTATTGTATTTGACAACAGGGACATTTTCCGAAGGATCCAAGATCAGACAATTAAAGATAATCCGCGTCAATTCCCATTGGAGTGTGGACGGCTGGTGACGAAGTCCTGGTTTCCCTTTGCATGCGTCAGCTTAGTGAACCTTGCAAGTTTCAAGTCTGGTCGAGACCAGGACTTTATTCTCACAAGTTTGTATGACCACCCCCTTGGCAGCATGCAAGTCCACCGAAGAGATACCTCCACCCTAATCACACATCTTAGAGTGTACTCAATTAGCTGCTGAGTCTACAGGGAAATTTGTACTAATGAAGAGTTTTACAGACTCTTCGCTCATACCGGGAATGCGAACCCGGGACCTTCAGCGTGTGAGATAGACGTGCTAACCATTATGCCCGAGCGGACATAAGATCGGTCAAGTGGCTACGTGAAATTTACAGCTTTTCTTTTTTTTGACACAATCTTTTATTCATATAAAATTCATATCATCATTATTGTTCATCAAAGTATGTTGGTTAGTCACTCAATAGAAACCGTCACGTGACCAATGTCTTTTGGTAGCATGTCGTGTTGGGGGTGACCAATAAAAAATTTGGAAAAAGGGGTGATCAATGAATAAGTTACTTCTCTTGCATTAGAAAAAGTTTTTAAAAAGTGGACGTTAATTGAGGGATCAATTTAGCATAAATTTACATTTATACTAATAACCTATTTAAGGGGGAATTTTAAAAAACCCAAAAACGTTTTTTCTACACATAATAAGAAGTAAATGTTTAAATTGTCATCCCTCTAGCTCCATTGGTGCGGCCTGGTTTTAAAAGGGACGCGTTTCTTGTCTAACCAATGAACAATTTTGAATCGCTTGGCAATGTTCCTTCGGGTTGCTATGGATATCTCCGAGATTTTAGAAGGAATGTGGTTCTTGTATAATCAATGACAGTTAAGAGAATCATTTTCGCCTGGTAATGTTTTATCGTATTGTGAATAGCTTGCGAGTCTCTCAGTTTTTAGAGAGCACGTGTTTAGGGGTGAGAAACGTCTCCTGTAATTGCAGCTTAAACCTATGTTGACAGTTTTGGTGACAGTTTTGGTTGACGGTTTCTAATATCTGTTACTCATATAAATTCATAGCATCATTATTCAGTTATCAAAATATAGCCTAGCTCCCTGTGACCTCACGTGTTGTTTGTGCCTCATCTTCATTCAAAAATTCCAGTTTTCAAGTTCTGAGATCTTACAACGCATTTTTGTCCTTGAGCTGAAAATCTCCTTTTAAAACTTTGCAAATCATCTCTGGCGCGTGCTTGCACCTACTTCATCATTACCATAAGCTTCGGTGATTTATTGCCTACCCTTCGCTGCATTTTCCCCCCAGATTAAGCATGAAGAGTGAACAGTGTTGATTGAGCATTTTTATTCGGCTATGAATTTCACCAAAATAAAGTAAAACAAGCCTGGCTGCTGCAGGGTCAAACTCCACTCCTACTTCTATTCAGACTGAAGATGATTACTTCAATTCTTGTATTGTATATATAATAAATAAATTCGTAGGTATATAAGACTTGTCAGTTTGGCTCAGTCTGTAAGAGATCCACCTACCGATCACTTTGTTGTGATTTCAAATCATGGTAGGAAAATGTTAATGTAAATTTATGTATAGGTTTGGTTTATCAAGGCAAGGCAAATAAACAGTGAAGCGTTTACACATCTAAATTAGGTGAGGATTATTCTTGTTCTTGTTAGGGGAGGAGCAACGTCAACTCCAGCGTCCGACTTGGACTGGAGTTTGACAATTATGACTTTTCCGCAAGCAATTTTAAAAGAGTATGCAAACACAAGCAATAAAGAGCTGGGTAAACTTCGTAGACACTTCTACGATTTTGCTAACACTGTGTAAAAGATTACGCTAGGGACTTTTGCATCAACCTAATACTAAGCTTGGAGTTGCAGAGTTGCAGAGTAACAGTTAACAACACGGAAAATGGAATTCGCGAACTAAGTTCAAATTCCGGCTGAGGTGGTTTACGTTCACTTCGCACTAATGTCTTGAAAAACGCATGAATCCACCACCCACAAAAGATCAGTTGATAGATTACTCCCTGCTGTTGCTACTATGTAACCCAATACAACCTGTCGCATGTTACTTGGATAGGAGATGGGCACCGATAAATAACCTTTATTGCCTCGAGAAATGCGATGAAAGGCTCAGCATTGTACCTCGACGATCTGTTAGGTCATAGGATAATTTTATTCGAATTTGAATACTAAGTTTAGCTTAATCTGACATAAAGCCGTTGTAGTGGGCATCCTTCCTTCTAATCTGCAACCAGCGCACAAAGGTAATTAATGAGCGCACAAAATACTTCAAATTCTGTAGATAGCTTACTGAGTTCTTATTGAAAACATATTGATTCACTATGTTGAATTCAAAAGAGCGCACATACATGTCACATTGGGAAAATAATTTGCGCAACGTAAGATTTTTGCGCACACAGACTACTGGAAATTAGTAGTGGGACTTTCAGTGAGTATTGAACACACTACACTAGAGAACTGTTCCACGAGACAAGCTAGCGCTTCGCTAGGCGCCCGCAACAATCTAATATATAATTCGTGTCTGGAAGACAAAAAGGCGTCTTGTGAGCTACTCACAGTGCGTGAAATGCAAAGAGACTTTAGTCTAACATGGTGTGCACCGCAAGAGGATTTGGGGTATGTTCATCAGGAAGATAGCGATAAGAATGCTGACTAGGGTCGACCTTCGTAACACTGTGACGATACACAGCAAAGAACGTGTTCTTTTGGTCTAAATCATTTGCTTAAGAAAGGCGCTTAACATACATTGCTCGCTAAGCTAACCTAGCCGGTTTTTAAAAACCGTCAACCAAAACTGTCACCAAAAATTGTCAAAATAGGTTTCTTCAGTTTTTGAGTTGGTCCGGCTGGCTGACTAGCTGGCTATGTATCACGCGTACAGTCAACCAAACCAAATTGTCAACATTGGTTTTCCCAGTTTTCAAGTTGGTTTGGTTGGTCGGTTATGTATGTATGTGTCACGCGTACAGGCCGCACCAATGGAGCTAGAGGGCTGAAAATTTTTCACATTTACTTCTTATTATGTGTAGAAAAAATGTTTTTTTGTTTTTTTAAATCCCCCCCCCCTAAATAGGATTTTAGTGAGGGCTGAATTTACAATGTAGGTTTATGCTAAATTGATCCCTTAGTTTTTTGGGGGAAATTTTTTTAGTGATCACTGCCCAACAAAAGGCGAGAGAACTAAACTTTCGTTCATCATTTTTTATTTTTATTTTCTCGGTGTAAAAGATGCAACTTTATAATAAAATGCATCCTTATTTTCGGAAAAGAAAAAAAAGCAAGTCCTGGAAATTACAAGGCGTGATTGCAGTGGCCTCTGAACTGTGAGGTTCAAGGGGCGATATGAGGAGCACCTAAGACGCTGGAGAATTTTCCTTTTTTTTTTGTTTCTGCCCTTTTCTTTGTACCTTTCCTTTTTTATTGTCAAACTCCAGTGTCTACCGTAACAAGAACAATCCTCACCAAAATTAGGGGTGTAAACCGATATGCCAGATCTCCATTCCACTACCATGATTTGAACACACGACCAAGCGATCAGTAGCCTGCTGTCTTACTGACTGAGCTAAATCGAGAAGTCTTACATATTAACGAAAATTTATGATACAGATACGCATGGGCGTATTACTACCTACATTCAGCTGCTCGAATTCTAATAAATAAATATAGAAAAATTTCTCCAGCGGTGCGGCCTGTACGCGTGATACATACATACATATACTGTATCGCCCATAAATAAGTACAACCCTACCACTATGTTATAGAAATTTAATTTTCTTCTAAACCAAACATAGCAGGATTTTATTATTTCTAGCGGAAGATTTGTAGAATAATGCTGGTATTTCATCTCGCCGAATCTGAGACGTCTCGTCGTTGGGTTTTACATTTACGGGGCTGAAAGTTCTGTGGAGGGAAGATACGCATGTGCTTATTTCATTCTATTAAATAAATATAGAAAAATCTGTTTTTTATAATAATTTTGTATTTATTATGTATACAATGCAAAAGTTGCAGTAATCATCTTCAATTGGAATAGAAGTAGGAGTGGAGTTTGACCTTGCAGCAACCAGTCTTGTTTCTTCGCGTTTTCTTTCCTTTTTCTTTGTGTCCGTCTTTCTTGCTTTTTCTTTCTTTCTTTTTCTTTCTTTTTCTTTCTTTCTTTTTCTTTCTTTTTCTTTCTTTCTTTCCTTTTTGTTTTTTTTACTTTTCTTCGTTTCCGATTTCTTTCGTTCTTTCTTTTGTTTCAGTCTTTCTTTTTTTCTTCTTTGCGTCTTTTTCTTTCTCTGCTTTCCTTTATTTCTTTTACTTTCTTCTCTTCTGTTTTTATTTCATTTCTTTTTTCTTCCTCTTTCATTTCTTCTTTGTTTCTTTTTTCTTTCTTTCTTTTCTCTTTCGTTCTTTTCTCCATTTCTTTGTTTCTTTTCTTTCCTTTCCTTTCTTTTTTCTTCCGTTTTCTATCTTTTTCATTTTTCTTTGTTGGTTTCTTTCTTTCTTTCTTTTACTCCCTTTCTTTCTTTTGTTTATTTATTCTTCTTTCTTTCAATTTTCTTTTTTCTTTTGTTTCTCTTCTTTTCCATCTTTTTTCCTTCTTTTTTCTTCTGTCTCTCCTCTCTCTTCCATTTCTCCCGTTTTTCTCCTTTTCCCTTTATTATTTTCCTCTTTTGCTTCCTACATTTCTTTCTTTCTTTCTCCTGTTGCCTATCTCACAAAACCCGACACATTCTCTTCATCCTCTCCTTCGACCCAGGTCATCTCCTCGGCCACCGCCACCGCCTCCACCAGCATCACAGACCGTTGATAAGTGGCTGTGTTCTTTGTAACTGAAGAAGTGGATACACACATACAAACAATACGAGCTTTAGCAATTACAGGAGACGTGGAATTAGTGTAGCAACATTGGTTCTTGGTCGTCACTGACTGGACAAGAAACACATGCGGTAATGGAATATGGGTTTGGGGAACTAGGTATACGGTAAGGCTGTATCTTGGATTTATGCCCGGGAATTACAGAGGGGTCCATCAGGGATCGTGCAGCTGGGGGCCCGGGTACTGTAAGCCCCCATAAGTAATTTTAAAAAAAATATGGCCATATCCGGGGTCCTTTTGAGACATACAAAAAACCTGGAAATTGAGAAGTACGTATACGCCGTACACCCGCGTACCCCCCCCCCCGTTTCCACCACATGCTCTCTAAAAACTGAGAGACTCACAAGCTATTCACAATATGTGAAAGCATTACCAAGCGTGAAGAATTCTCTTAAGAACTCTCTTAACTGTCGTTATACAAGAACCACATTCCTTCTAAAATCTCCGATACCCGCGAGATATCCATAGCGATTTAAAATTGTTCAACCTCCACTGATTAGACAAGAAACACGCTCCTTTTAAAACCTCCGATACCCGCGAACAATGTTCCCTCAAATCTTTTTGTAGTCAGTGTGCGGATTCTTTTCCAGTGACAAAAGTACGTGCGCACTTTTGAATTTGACACCGTGAATCAATGTTTTTTCAATAAAATCTCAGTAAGTTATCTACAGAATTTGAAAAGATTTGTGCGCACATTAATTTGCTTTGTGCGCTGGTTAGAGGGAACTATGCCCGCGAGGTATTCATAGCAACCCAAAGAAAACAATGCAAATCGATTTAAGATTGTTTAACATCTCACCGATTAGACGAGAAGCATTTCTTTTAAAACCTCCGATACCCACAAAACATCCATAGCAACCCAAAGAAATA
>VCCN01001495.1:1501522-1513528 GCA_006491835.1 Architeuthis dux | reverse complement strand
TAAAAGTATAAACCCAATTGTTGCGATTAATATTATTATACACACATTCTTCAGGGATGGGGTGTATAAGAAACGCAACATTTAAAAGGGAAATAACTGTTTAAAATAAAGTTTAAAGTTGCCTCCCTTGAATTTACAGCCAATCGGCTTATTGTATATAATGTATGTATGTACTTTGGCTCTAGGTGAGATTTCATTTTTTCATATTTCTTACAGCAAAGATAACTCTATACCACAGCTCCAAATGGCCCAATAATGAAGGTATCCTCCGAAGCCACGAGGACTTTCCTTGGGACGATCGTGGCTCTCTCGCTTCGATGAACCGTTCAATAAATGTGGGTCACCGAAATCGCTTAGTGGTCACCTTGTTCCCGTACGATCTTGGAAGCAACCAGCTTTCCATTGGCAACCAAACCTTTACTGGACAAAGAAGCCAGCCAGAAACCGTCGTGGTCAACAGAGAAACGGTCGTCTATTTCAACTTTGTAAAGAATGACTCGAACTCTGGCGCAAAAGGATTTGTTCTCTGCTACAAAGGTGCGTACGTCATTTGGTGGTTTCGTCTCCTGGAAGAGGCATGGACCCTAGTTTTTTTAATGATTTCATTGACTTATTTGTTCTTGATATTTATTTTTTTCAAAGAATGTCATCTTTTTGTGATAGGAACATGGCAGACTTATAACGGTCAAGATTTAGCAAATATAATATCTTACTAAATTGCGTTTTTATCGTGACAAAGCGTATGTTGTGTACCTGTAACGCGTTTCTGCTTTGATTACAGGTGTAACTGTTCTGCAGAATCAATTTAGAAGTCGCCCTCTTTCTCTCTCCCTCTCTCTCTCTCTCTCTCTCTCTCACTCACTCACTCACTCACACACACACACACACACACAGAATGAGTGTGTGTGTCTATGTTCACTCATTTTAGTTTAGTATACCTCATATATAAATGTATATGAATTTATTAATATATGGTATTGATGTTTCATATGTCAAAGAATCGAATAAATGAATTAATGAAAACCTAATTGGTGCTACATAATCTTCCAATAATTATGTCTGGTAGGTCAGTGGTCAGGGGCTGAATTTTGAACCCTGTAAACAACGATGCGACTGGAGATCCTACAACTACCTAGTAGACCAGCTAGTATATATATAAATGTGTGTGTGTGTGTTCTTATTATATTTTTCTTTTTATATTCATTGTTTTGTCACAAATCTCTTTCTCCACTCATAACTAAATCTGTTGAACATAAGTCGTTTTTTTTTAATTTTACGGAAACTTGAAGTAGACAAAAAACTCTTGTCTCTCCACATCGATGCTTTGCATTACAAGGGAGAACCAACTGATGTAGCTAAAGATTGTTACAAAATGATAAGCCATATAGTCCATGGGCCAGGGAAAATATTGATACAAAGAGTGGTACTAAAAACGATTGTTATGAGTCTTTAGGGTGGCCTAAACTATGTCAAAAATGCTTGATGGACATGCACCATTCCCAGCTTAAGTGAGTAATCACATAATTTAAGGTCATTACTCCTAATTCCGAGTATTTCATTTCAATAAACAATTATCTTCAATGTCCACACAAAATATACTTTATCTAAATGTCTTCATTAAAAATATCTTGTTCATTCTGCTCACCATCCTCTGGCTTCATATTGGATCAGTTTTGAAGATAAGAGGCATATGTGCACGTAAGTCCATTTCCAAGACACGTACAATCCGGGGCCTGGCAAACACGTATGCACTTGCTGGAGAGGAACAACATCGAGAACTGGGGCTCCAATCATCCACTTGATGCTTAGATGACCGGCTTCATCAAACTTTGATTACTTGCTTCAGCTAGGCGACCCAAAGGTTCATCAACCAATTTCATACTCCACAGACATGTACAAAACCAAAATGCATTGTAAAATCTAGTACCCCCAAATGTACCAATACACCAAATTTGAGCTGCTGGACCATGAACTAATATAGGGTATCCTGTAAGTATATCCTCTCTGCAAACGTTGTAAGGGGAATAACTTTGTATTGTCTAGGCTCGATTGTGGAGAAATCGAACGTTGCTTTTACTATTAGGTGCCTAGTCAATACAAAGTTATCCCCCTTACAACTTTTATAGAAAGGACATAATTACGGATTTACACCCCCCCTTACAAGGTTTGTAGAATTACGGGACACCCTATATATATCAAATAAATAAATCGTCTATACAGACTTGGATCAGTGGTAAAAGCACAAAACCTGGCAGTGTGAAGATATTCACTTCTATCTTTGAGACTCATTTACAGAACATCTTATTACAAAACGCCATTTTCTTATGTTTGCTAAAGTACTTATTATTTGAATGTTAAAACAAAACAATGTACTAATATAGGGTGTCCTGTAATTATGTCCTCTCTGCAAGTCTGTATAGACGATTTATTTGATATATATAGGGTGTCCCGTAATATAGGGGGCCCCGGATTGTACGTGCCTTGGGAATGGACTTACGTGCACATATGCCTATCTTCAAGAACCAAGCTTAGTAAATGCAGTCGATATAATTTTGTCAATCTCTCGAACTTGATAAATAAATATTTATGATACGAAACCCAGTAAAAATAGACTGTTTCATTTCCGCCTTTGCTTCCTACATCTTCCAAACTTCTAGTGCTCAAGATGAAGAAGCCCTACAATCATCAAACGGCGTGTGAACTTATTAAAAGGAGAGGTAAGTTTGTATCTTGATTATACAATCTAACTATAATAATAGACCATGTGTATTTATTAACATGTTTATTTATATGTCCTCTATCACGCTAAGGGATGCCACGCATCTATGTTATCATTGAGTAGGTTACCACATGATGACGTAGTAAAAATAGAATTTCATGTTCTGATGACGTAGTAAAAATGTTGAATTTAGAGAACGATAAACGTATAAAGATTAATAAAAAACAAAAGCAAAGAATGCTAAAGATCCATTTGTGGTCAATATAACGCTATTCTTAAAGCTAGATAGATAGATAGATAGATAAATGAAAGCAGAGAGGGTGGTAAAGAGATGTGGTTGGGCAAAAATCAGAACAACTAAAAGTGAAAAGCAAAGGATAAAGAGAAAGGGTAATGGGAGAAGAAAAAGATAGACAGAGAAAGCAGTGGCGGGAGGGGGAGAAAGAGCAAGAAGTTCTCGAGAAAAGATTCTAATAAAGCATTGATTTTACAGGTAAGAAATCTGGACGAAAGAGACGGAAGACCCGAGGCCAAAATGGAAAACCTCAAAATACAAAGGGGAAGAAAAGGAATAAGAAAAAGAAAAGAAATAACCAGCGTTTGAGAACGAAGCACAAATGGCCAAAGTGATTTGTCTCCCTTCGTTTGATTTCAACTCCGTTCAATTGACACCGCTGATATCAGGATAGCAAATCTACTTATATAATGAACAGTGTGATTTTCTTGTTTCTGTGTCCGTAACAATGGACTCTTCCACTTAAAGGGAACAATTTGGCTGATAAAAAAACCTCCTATCCACCATTTGGAATAATGGACTCTTCCACTGAAAAGAGTTTAGTTGTTTCTTTTAAACAAAAAAAACAAAAAAGAATCGTCTCATAGAAATTCAAATATATCCGTGATTTTTTCTTTTTTTTTTCACGGGTATTAATTAGTTTATTCAATATTATGTTCTTTGTTTCTTTTAGCCAGTATTCCTGGTAACGGTTGCTTTTTGATCAATTGTTACAGAATTTCTAATTCTAACTTCTGATAGAAAGGACAACATTTTATTGATCCATTATTTGAATTATTCAACCAATTCCATACTGGCTTTTCTGTTGTTTGTTCCTGAAGGGGGTCGTTTTGTTACGAGTATTTAAGCAAACGGACATTTATATATCTGTATACGTTATAAGACTTTTTTTACTCCAATTGATGTGTTGAAAAAAATTAACCTAACGAACATTTTGGTGCTAATTTTTTAAAAGAATTATGGACCGAATCTCTAACATTTTTATTAACAAACCTCTCACACTAACAGACTCTGAAACATTACCAAAACTGTTGTTTATCTTTTAACCACATGACAATCATGGTCAGCATATGACGTGTTTAGTACTACCAACAGCCTCACGTGTGATGTTCACAGCTGCAGAGAAGTGTCTAATATTTAATCAAAACTACTTGTGGACAGAAAACACACCGCTCATCTGTTCACCGCGTGAAGATCATCACAACTATGACACAACAGGAAGTCTGACTGTAGGTTTTGATCAAAACGTATAAAACCGCTTTAAAATAATTTACTTTTTCTGAGATGTTCCGTAGCACGCGAAAAAGAAAAATAGTAAAATGTTTTAAGATTTAAAAGAAGCGTCTTCTTCAGCGGAAGCACAAGATTCCTGATCTATGAGGCTCATGTTTTCGATTCAGTAGATGTGCTTCAACCATCTTCTCAGTTTGCTACCTGTCGTTGGCATGTCAACTGAAAGCTTTGTTTCATCTACCTTTGATAAAACCCTGGTGGCAGATCTGTAGTACAATTTGACGTACCAGACAGAATAAAGTTTGTCTTTGTAGACTGTGATATCCGATTTATTTTTGATTTATTTTACTATCGTTTCCTTCTGTTCACAAATTTGGACAATCACAAAATTGCGATATTCAACCTATTATTTGACAAACGCATACTGTAATGATTGTAACAGTAAGTGATGGTGTTGATGGTATACACACCGTAGTCGTCCTCATCTTATTCCCCCCACCCGCCCAACTCTTTGCAGATAAAAAAGGAAATAAGAATAAAACTATATATGAAAGTAAGAGTTAACCATTTTGAAATGAATTACTCAATTATTAGCCATTCTTACGTCTGAATTTACACCAAAATTGCAGAATTTCCAAGATTTTGCCTGGAAACCAGATCTGCAGCATTTGGTTTGCTCATATCTTGCCCTGTCCCCAACGGAGGACCTGTACTATACTAGTCGTGGAGAGCCTGTAGTAGAGCTATCAAACTAGTCGCACATACTATTGCAAGAGAGTTTAATCCTCACTGTGTAATACCATTATCGAGGCATTGTAATAGACTAAGCTAAACTTACTGAATATCTTTTGAGCACTTGGCATAGAGCAATGTAAAATGGTCTCCTAATCATTGTTAATAAGTTTGACCCCAAATGGGTGCCTCTACAATCATGGCCTTGTACCAAACTAAGCAACTACGTTACTCGTATTTATTATTGATACTCGAGTGTTGCCCGTTATATGAGTGTTTTAATGTTGGGAATATACTGTTGCCATTGTGGGTAATATCAGGTTTTGTCATCCATACATCTTTTGTCCAATGAGATGTTCGTAAATTTAACGAGCTTTCATCACCTAAAGTGATTTTTGAACCTTGTCGAAAATTTGAGCCTGATTTGTCACTGAATGGCGTATAGATCATTAATGGACCGGTGGGTGGCAAGGTAAACTTTGGAAGTAGAATCATATTTTTGTGCGGGATTGAAGTGAGACCTGTGTAGTTTGATATCATCAATGGATAAGGTTTGCTCGTAGGAATACTGAAAGCGAGCATTATGAACACTGATGTACATTGATTGGTAAGGACAAATCATTAATGGATCCTTGGGTAGTGAAGTAACTTCTGGCAATAGGGTTTTTGGAAGAGTGTAGGAAGCATTATGCACATCACAGGGAGGTAATTATTTAACACATCCTTTCATATATAAATAACAGCAGCAGTAATACTAATAATTAATAATAACAATAACACTAACAATAATAACAACAATAATAAATGTGTTTCGGCTTAATTTCAGACAGAAGACATCATTCGCATGAGAGAATGGTTTAATAGAAAAAAGAAATCAAGAAAAGCGAATAGCCATCAATATCTTTTTTAAATTCTCGTGTCATCGAATTCGAAAAATCAAGGCTGCAGACGATTGCAATCGAATGAGACTTTTTTTCCTCAATGTTGTTGACAAAACAGCATTTATGTGGAACATACCCAAAATGTTTCAGTTAGAAAAACCTTTTCAGTTATTAATTTTTTTTTTACTTGTACCGTATATTTTGGAATATAAGTCAACTGGGAGTATAAGACGAGATCAAATTCGAGAAGAAAAGCCAAGTAAATCAGACGACTCAAATATAAGTCGAGCCCAAAACCATAATCAAGGTATTTGATGATTTCGCCTTAGCAAGAAAAAACAAAACAAGACTGGCTACTGCAGGGTCAAACGCCACTCCAACTTCTATTCCAACTGAAGACGATTACTGCAACTTTTGTATTGTACATCTATTAAATATGATAAATTTTCATTAATATTTGAGACTTGTTAATTTAGCTCAGTTAGTAAGACACCAGCCATGCAATCACTAGGTTGTGAGTTCAAATTATGGTAGGGCAACTGGGATTTTACATATCGGTTTTTTGGTGAGGATTGTTGTTCTTGTTACGCTAGAAAAGTAAAGTCATGTCTTGGAGTTTGATAACAAAAACAAACTCACAAGATGGCGCCATATTTTTTACTGAACATCCACTAAATATACATAAATGATAACTTGTATATGTAATCTTTATTTATTCAAAAAGTAGCAAAGAAAAATGATAAACCAATGCAGAAGTCCTCTCCCTTAGAATCGACAAACTGCCGAGCTTGTTCTTCTGTCTTGACATCTTATTGTGAGTCCTCTGTTTCTGACACTTGGTCAGCTAGTTCTTGACACACGATGTCATCTTGTTCCATCCATGACGTTGCTGATTCCACATTTCTTAAAGCTGTGCTGGACAATTATAATTGCTCACTCCGACATTCGTCCACTACAAAGTTTTGTCCATTCTTTATGACTGACTTGAGTATGAGTTGAGGTGTTAATTTTAGGCTACTTTTTAGGTAAAAAATAAACTAGACTTATATTTAAAAGTATACAGTATTTCTTTCATTTATTCTGTTGCTTTTTATCGAAGATCTTGGGTCATTTATTCTTTGACAATGAAGTAAGCAGCCGGGATCAGAAATAAAGAATAAGCTTCCAGTCAGATTTGAATGTGCATCCATTATCTTTGGAAGCCTGTCTTACCTTGACAATGCCTTACCAATTAGGCTACAAAAACTCAAACAGCAGAAGTCATAAAAGTTTAAGTCATTAATGGTTAAAAAAATTTTTAAAAAAAGGCTTGAGATCATAAAATCACAAAACCTCAAACTAAATAAATTCTTCAGTTTGGAAACTGGGAGTTTTAAATGTATTAAACAACTATTAGATACTCGACCCACTGAAGAATTTTGCTTGTATGTCGTCTAGTGCGTTACATCAACAGAACACACAAATGTTATAATGCCGAGTTTAAAAGTAGTGACATCTGCTTTATAGGACCACATCAGGACCAAGGATTTTGGACTCAATAAAGCGGCTGGTCATATTTACCGAACAAATGGAAAAAAAAAATATAGAAAACTTTTGTTTGAAAAAGTAACTGTTGCATGGGAGGTAACTTAGTCAACCACAGCATAATAGTATATTTTTGAGAGTCTGAAAAATATTTGAAAGATAATTTTTTTGGAGAAGTCAAAGAATAAATTTTAGTAATTCTATCAGATTTTACTTTTAAAAAATGTTACTTTGGGAGAACTGCTGCTGGGTCTAAATAAACGGAGCAAATTAGCGATAATTAGTGGGTCCTAATAACCAATGGATTTATTAAGCAGATTCGACTGTATTTCAAAATGAAAAAAAATAATATCTATAGTATTCTTGACAATGCCGAGAAGTATGGGCGAAAGCACAAGATCCTAATCATTTGGATATTTACTTTCAGGCAGGCGTTCTTTTGTATGTAAACAATAAAGGCTAACTAAAAAAAATGGTGGAAAATGCATGGTAACACAGTAACGAGGCACAAATGATAGATCTAAACAATTTTTTGGGATAAGTAAACATTGAATGCAAAAAGTCTCATTTAGTTTTTTTATTAGTTGATCGATTCGAAATTTCAGTTAAAAAAAAATGCGCAAAATTTGTGATAGAAGCATTTGGGATGCACATTTGGTCAGAATTCTGCATTTGGAGGCACAAAATCACTTTATCATACCCTGACAGACTGCTGACTAAACACACACACAGATTTTATTTGTAGATATCAATTTATTTTTCTTTAATAAAGATGATTTGATTTATTATGCAAGTTTCTTCTTTTCTTTAGAGCCGTTTAAAAACTATGCTGAAAAACAAAAAAAAACATTTCACATTTCTCACAAACAATTGTGGCTGTGTGTCAAAGTTGGCATCACCGAGCAAATACATACCTTGAATAACAAATCAATTCTATTAAATAGATTTTTTTTTTAAATAGTTTTTTTTAATTAAAAAATTAAGTTATTTCAGCCGTTGTTTTACATTGACTCTTTCTTCATTAAAATTACTTGACAGACACTTCCTGCATAGGATATGTAATGAGTCAAACAAATAGTCAGGGAGTTCAACATAAACCATTTATTGACGCTGGTATAGTCCGTACAATGAAAGGCACTGGAATAGAAACAGAATTCAACCGTTTCAGCCGTATTGGTAAATCTGATCTTCCATTTTTCCAGAATGGACACCACCATTTATAAGGTTGTTACCTCCTTTTCTGGAGCACTTCCGTTTGCACCAGAAAACCAAATTACATCCCTTGTATGTATGGGCGGCCATACATAGCAAAACGGTTTATATATAAATATGACACAGAAACATTTCAGGATAACCAACTCCTGTTATCTGTGTTTTTGAAATTTGATCTGTCATCTGGTTGTAGTAGAAAAAAAGTTTGAAAATTTACCCCACAATTTTTTTTTAAATCAATTTTTCACCAAAATATTTCAAAATTTATGAGAACTATAGCAAAGATGATTTTTAGCCTTTTCAGAGGGCATCAGTTTCTGTCAAATTTCCAAACATGGGCAAGACCAAATATGATTTTCTTTTCAAAATGTACTTGATTTGATGGAGTAGTACAGACTTTTGACACAACTTTTTGTGAGCAGTATCTTTTGTGAACCATGGGAACTACTTAAAACAAGTTGAAAATTTGAATTAACACAATGAATTTAAAATTATGATTGTTTTTGTTTTCAAACAAAACAATCTTCCTTATTTTTGCTTATCAGTGAGAAATACTTATCCAGAATTATCAGAAAAAGCCCTTCAGAAATGACTTCCTTTTTGTACATCTTACCTTTGTGAGCTGGATTTCTCCATGTTGCTGTATACCAAAAATAAACAAGACTGGATGTTGAACATGACTTAAGAATTAGAACATCAAATATTGAACCTGACATTGCGAATATTGTGACAGAGAAACAGCATCCACCACACAGCTACCGAAAAACATAATTATTTAGGATTCAAATAAATTTAATTCTTTCAAAATAAAAATGATTTTTAAAAAGATCAAAAGTTGTTTATTGTAGTTCATTAATTAGTCTGAAAAATAAATGCTAAAAATAGGAATCCGCCAGAATATTTCCTTTATAGAAGGGGTCCTTGAGTTTTCAATGTTTTGAAACCCCTGCTATAAACAATGATATATTTGTAGATCTCAAACCAGAGTAAGTCAGTCATTGTTTTAGAGTGATAAGCTGGGTATCCAGCATTTTCATCACACGCAAGATAATCACTGAATTTTCATAGCAGAAATAGCTATTACCTAGCGCCATTTTATAGCTGAAACGAAACGATAAAGTCAGCTTAATCTGTTTAAGCAAAGTAAAGACGTTGTTTGTCAATGATTCTGCGTGAAAATCGACATGTGGGAAATTTTAAAATCTGGCAAAAACCAGCATATTATTCAATTTTAATAAAATGTTCGATACTTATTTACTAAAGTACAAATTTTTAACCAGGAAAATTAAGTAAAATAATTTTTTTGTCAGCAAATGTTCATTATTACTCGATTAATTATAATTCAGGCTTTTGATCGGTGGAAAAATCTTTTTGTTTTTTTTTCAATTATTGCACTATTGTAGAACTTGTTATAAGTTGTTGTCTGGGTCAATAAAATGGTAAACCGAGAAAAATGAAAATAGCTACGATGCTTAAAGCCTCCCATAGCGGTCAATTTATATGAACAACAAATAATATATGAAAATATATTAAAAATACAGACGGTAAATATTTCTTCATGCTATATTTAATTATTTATCCTTGTTATAATATTTTAATATAAGTTTCAGTCTGACCAATCTATAAAAAGAATAACAAATATACATTTTAAACAATTTCTAGTTTGCTATTAGCGACACCAGATGAACGGAGAGTTTTATCGTTTCGGCTATAAAAAGTGGCTAGCAAATAGCTATTTCTGCACGCAATTAAAATGACAGCTACGAAAGTGCTGTAACCCGATAAACTGACCTGTTACTATCTGCATTTTCTGCCAGTTCATTACCCACAAACCTCATATATATCATTTACAATTAAGTAGACATGCAGTTGAACTGGTGTTTGTAAGTGGTCAAGACAAATTCTTCTGGCAAGACATGGAATTTAATTTAATTTTGTTTAATACGGTTTAACACAATCAACAGCTTAGCCAAAGTGTCACTCAGCTAGTTTCCAAATATCTTGATATGGATAACTTTTTATTTAATGTTAAGCTTTATTTTCAATAATATACAGTAAATCCTCATTAGAACGGGCCCCATTATACCAAATATAACAAACAAAATCTGAGTTAAGTGAATGTGTCGATGAAAATGTAACTTGAAATCTATTGATTTTATAGTAATAATCTTTGTGCTATCAATAAAAGAAAGATTGCAGAAAATTATCAACTAAAAATTATTTCCCTAGACAATATAAAATCGGAGATAATCGGGTTTGAAAACTTGTTTACACTTACGAACCGATGAAGTTTGTATTCAGAAATTTTAGCCCAATTTTCACAGATATTTTAAAATTTCACCAAAAATATACTAATGGACTAATTTCAATAAATCTTTCTGGATGTATTCCATTTTTAATGTATTTTCCTATGAGAAGGGTATTTTATAAGAAAATTAATAGCATAGTATAGTAACTGGACAACTTCAAAATTACTCCTACAATTACTTCTGTTCAGAAGTAAACAAACTTATAACGGTTTAGAGATTTTCAGAGAAGTCAGATCTTAATTAGACCTGAACTAATTAACTGTGTTATATGTTAACTATATAAAACATATTTTATGAAATTATTTATCATGTTCAGTGTATATATACTATCCAATATTGTACGTATACAGTATTAACCCCTACCATCGGACACTCTTCCCCTCCTATTAGTCCGTTTTAACTAGGGTTCACTGTATTATATTTTCATTCATCTATCAAGAAACAAACTTTTGACATGATAACATTTTGCAACAAACAGGATAGCAGAATATGAAACATTTTATTGCTTAATTATTCATTTGAGAGGATCAGATGAAAAATATAGAATCTGGAATCTGACTACTTTTTGTAAATGCATATATACCTTAATTTAATTTTAACAAAATCAGAGAAATCCTGTTTTTTTTTTAAGCCTATGACGTTCACAGGGTCATGTCATATATGCCTGCAAAGTCTTCAAAAATGGTTCATTCATGCAAAAAATTGTAACAGATGCACTGAAAGTTTAGCTTGAATAACAACAATGGAATTCTATTTGACTCGGTTCTCTTGCTTAATTTTTTGTATAAAAGACGAGAGCAGAGGAAGTAAATTTATTTAATAAATGTTGCTGGAAACTGAGTGCCTTGTACAGATAGTTAACTGGAAAAAAGATCTTGGGTTAAGGTTTTCCACGACTTCAGAGCACAACAATCATGGTCCTCCTCATATTTTTACTCTAGGCATAATTATGCCTGAACATAATTTTCACAACCTTCAATTAAAAAAAGACAGTCACAAAGAATGTGAATTCATTGTAATTTATTTTTTTCTTGGTCAAATAACAAAAACAACAGAAAATATACAATTGTAAAGTTAAAAAAAAAGAATTTAAAAAAAAAA
>VCCN01001495.1:1470044-1482334 GCA_006491835.1 Architeuthis dux | reverse complement strand
GGTGTTGAGGCAAAATGTGTCCCTTTTCAATACAACAATTTTAACGGTGCCTAATGTAAACATGATCCAAATAATATTGCCTCCAAGGACAAAATAGTGTGCTGGGTGTCGTGAAACTTTTATGAAGGAGACTCTGAAAGAAGTGAATTATGGTCGTTGGTCAGGTAAACGTCCTTCTCAACTTTCAAATTTGCGAAGTAGTGACAATTGAGGCAGAAGGGGATGTAATAATAAAAATTTGATATGTTCTTGCAAAACCTTAAACCAAATAGGACCTAATGGTAAGACTTCCAAATGCTTTGTATTTGGCTCCACTTTACACTGGGCTTATGATTGTCCTTATGCTGTAGTGCGATAGGGTTTTAATAGTAAGTAAAATATACCCTGGATTTTACAAGTGTATGAAAAACTAGCTGGGGAAGGGTTTCAGATTAAATCATGAATCCACCTAAAAATATATCAAATGGTAAGAGGCTTGCTTATTTTAAAAGTGCGTCCAGAAATTAAATCAAGTGGGAAGAAGGACCTGTTTATTTTGACCACCCAGGAAATTCCAAGGCAAAAGATAAGTTTGGGATTCCGGAAGGCCAGAGGAGGGATTGTTCGGATAAAGGGGGCCCAGGGTGACATTGATGGATGGGGCCGATGCCTGGGAGTCTGACCAGATGTAGATACTTTGACAAAAGGATGGGAAATCATAATGGAGTTATAATTCCAATTGATAAAATAATTTTCCACTTACACAAGGGAGGCAGGTAGCCGATTGTCGGCCACGGTTTGGTCAGGCGGCATTGTGATAGTAGCACTAGAAGTAAACAAAACAGTCAAAGAGATGATTATGTATCCAACATAATGTTGATGAATCAACCAAAAGGAGAGAATGAGGGTCCCACATTTTTGGGTGAAACACTGGGCTCTACGGTCCTGGACAGTGGTGCTTCTGGAGTGGTATCATTGTTTTTTGGAAACATTGCCACATCAAGTGAGAGAGAAGATAAACATCCAGGAAGGAATAAGAAGTTACAAGTTTGGTGATAGAGAAACATTGAAATCATTATACAATGTCAATCCACCCCGTGTCATTGCCGATATCAGATTTGATATTGTTACCGACGTTGTAGACTCGGATATTCTGCTTTTACTCCGTAAAGCTGCCATGAAAAGAGCCAAAACATGCCTCAACTTTGAAAATGACAGTGTAGTGATGTTGGGAAGAAAACTTCAGTTGAGATGCACATCATCTGGACATTATCATATTCCCATTACCAGACCTTTACCGGATAGAGGTAAGTTTAATCAAATTTTATTCATTAAAGAAATCATCAAAAACAGATCAGAGATAATAAAAATCGCAACAAAGCTACATAGACAATATTCCACTATATAACCCAAACATTAAAACCTGGTTCCTTCAGACGCAAGCACTTTTTAATAATCACAAAGAGCCTGTTACAGCTAAAAAATGTGGACTTAGGCAACAGAACACATGATATATCAGGGAATATCTTAAGGAGATTGTGGTTAGACAAACTACCACATCCAAAGCCACACCAACAAGAGTACTGAAACAATATTCTGAGGTGTCCAGTGGCCAACCAGTACTGTATGGACACATTAAAAACGTTATTGTGGATAAAGGAACGAGGAATATAATAAAAAAATGGAAATGCTAAGGATTACTTAGGACATATTTGTGAAGTAGTTGATGCTTTAGCTAGAATATACTCCTCAGCAAAGAACGTCACTTTTGACCAATTTAAAAGTGATATCATCGAAAAAATAATTAGCTGTTTGACTGATAGAGCCCCAGTGAACCATGCTACTATTTCGCTTATAGAAAAGGCATGGAACAGGAAATTCATCGAGCTGAATTGCAATCTGCATCCGCTCGTGACAATTTCTGCTAAGACTAATGAAGTACTTGCACTTCTTGAAGACGCCGAGGAAGAAAACATAGTTGCTGGTAACGAATGCTTAGCATTTAAAATTATCAATAAAATGAACCAACTCACGTATAGTCATAATAAAGGAAATATTAAGGAGTTTAAGAACTTCCTAATTAAAGAGAACTTTAAACTAACCTTAATTCCTAAGGATAAAGGTAGCAGATTGAACGTGAAGCTCCATATAAGTTATATTTATTTTGTTCATCATAAATTTTTAAAAGGATTTTCAAAAACTAATGATTTAAAAAGTAGTTTAGTCAGAGATTTTCAAAGGACAACAGCTAAATTGGAGTTCCAAGTATTAGGATTAATAGACAAGCTGTTGTCAGAATCTTACCTTAATTTTTATACCTCAGTAACAAATCAGCAAGGTATAGAAGAAGGTATCAAAATAGTTAATTAATAGGTTAGACCAGTTGAAAGATCCTAGGCCAATTAAAAACCTAACACATTTTTTAGGGAATTTAATTTAAACAATAAGGATATAAAATTATTGATGGAGCCTCCGCAAGATACTGAGCTTTTCGAATTAATGCTCAATAAATGTTTTAAAATTATCATTGATGTGCTTAACCGTCAATATAAGACCCAGTTTAATCAGTTAGATGAAATGAAAGGTCGATCTGACCTCAGCTAGGCGGCACACCATGGATGCGGAGAGTTAGAAAAAAGTGTATTCACCCTTCTTTTTGACTTCCAGCTGAGAGAGGAGTGGAAAAAAATTAACCTGATAGATTGATTATGTTTAAATTTATAGAAAAGGTACTTCCCTTTCCTGGGTCATATAAATTTTTATTTCAGCCAATCAGATCGGCAGCTGGTTAAAACCAGCCCGCACAAATATTTTTAAAAAAGACTTTTCTCTTCCTGACTTCAGAAGTCTGATTACTGTGGAACTTATTACAGAGAAAGCTGTTATTACTGTGTGAAGCAGTTACACTTTACTTTATTACAAATTTCACCCCCACTTTGAATTTACTATTACTACTGTTTGCAAGTGAATTTCACCATTTAATCAGAGTAACTTCTTACTCAGTATTATTCAACTGTTAATAGACTGGTTTAAGGTTTGGCGCCAAACAACAAAAGACCAGTCGCAACAGAGGGATTTGAAGCAATTTGAAGAAGCTTTACAAAGTATTAGAAGACGATACTTCTCAAGGTAAGGTTGCCTTTTTGTTGCCTTTTCTTCTCTCGGTTTTGCCGGCCTGTTTGTTAACAAAGTTAAGAATTGTTTGAGTCTGTTACTCCGGTCTACTTGCCACCCATTGGCTATTTTCTTCTCAAAAATTCCCATAGTTCTGACGTCAGCAATTTAATAAAGGGGTAGAATAATGGGACTAAAGAATTTCTCAATAAATGTGAAGACAGTAAATTTATATCTTTAGTTAATAATGCTATTCCTCATGGCAGAGTAGAGACAGATAAAGATAAATTTTTAAAAATACATATACAACGAGAAATTGAAAATAGGATAAGAAACAAAAATGCTAAAGAGGAAGATATTGAAAGAAAAAGATTAGCAAAGAAATTTTTTTAAATTGACTTGGAAAATCAATCAGTTTCTCCCCATTTACTTAAAGATGAATTTCCTGAAGATATTGTACAAGGTTTAGCAAATATATTAATTCTAGGCGTCCTAAATGCATGGGGCCATGGGGAAACTCCTAGAACGCATGAAGGCACACAAGATGATACCCTTTGTTTAAACAGGTTTTTAAACAGTTTTAGAACTCTCTAGCATAAGGGAAATAACTCCTGTCACTTCATCTATCATTCATTTCTGGTTAGTAACAATTGTTTCACTTTTAGACACTTGCTGCACGAGTTTAAACGTTTTTTTCCAAGTCTTTTTCTACAATAAACTTTTCTTTGAAATGGCTGCTGAATATTTAACAACAATGTTTTATTTGACAATTTGATCAATGAATTAGTTGCTGACAGGGCTGTACGCCTGGAAGATGATAATCAAAGTGATATACCTGTTTCTTTGATACACACAAGTGATTTATCAGACTTTGGGGATTTTTCATCAAGTGATGAATTGGACCACCGGAATGGTCAGACATTGTCATGGACCATCAACCCTTAACTTTTACCAGTTTTGTTGGTCCTAAAAACCTTTAGGACTTGATGCCAAGCCAGTGGATTATTTTTTCCTACTTTCCCCGTTAGTTTTGATCGAAAAAATTTAAAAATGTAATTTTATTAAAGCGAGACCAGTAAAAACTTGTTTATTCGAGCAGCTTTTGTATAGTATTTAACTTTTGGGGTATTTCTACCGACTCTCATTAAATTACTAACATGTACCTACTGATATATTATTTTCATTTTCAGATGGATGCCACACCAACAAAAGTACTGAAACAATATTCTGAAGTGTCTTGTGGCCAACCCATACTGTATGGAGACATTAAAAAGGTTTTTTGTCGATAAAGGAATGAGGAACATAACCAAAAAATGGGCCACAAAAGAAAACTTTCAAAATGGTTATCCTCCTATAGAGGAGATCATTTCAAGAAAATGTATTGATATCTATAGAAAATTGTATTTTACCTGTGAATTTCCTCACAAATAAGCTGCATAAAGGTCAGTGATGTTTTTATGAACATGCCTGTAACTAATTGCATTTAATGTATTACTAACAAACACACCACGCGTTTGTTCATCATCATTATTGAGAGCACCTATTTTTAAAAAGTATTATTATATAATTAATCGATAACCATGTGTGGACAATATTATTTTTAGCACAAATGATTACATTACATTAAATAAACAAAGTCTTTCCTGCAATACTGCCAATTTTCACAACAATCTATCCACAAGTAAAGACACTATAAACATTTGAATAAACAAACCCATTTTAGCCATTTTCTGCTCCATGTTATGAGTTAAAAGGCAAAATCATAGGGAGAAATTTGACATATTTGGAGTGTAGGCAATGAATTTTTAAAAAAGAATGTTGCAGTGTAGTGTTTTCCTTTTTATTTATTTAGAAATAAAGATGTGTAACGATACACATTCCATACATATGCTAATATCTAGTATTTCAGGGCCTGGGCATACATGTTGTTTTCTTATTGTTGATGTACTTGTATTTTTAAAATAGTTTCTTTTCAACCTTATTATTTTCTCTCATAGGTATAGTACAATGAAATAAATACAATAACAATGTACTACTAGGTGATAAATTACCTATGTACTATGACATAGCCATAGCAATTTACTCTGTTGCAACAAAACCAAAGAGTAAGAAAATGACCAGCACAATCAATGCATACACTCTGGCCTTAAGAGATATGTGGAAAAGATCATTTGGTGAGAATCATGTTATGAGCAGGAGCAGTATAACATCAAAACTGCAAAAACTTGTTGACCACTATTACAGTCAGGTTTATGTTAAAATTCATTGAAAATCAGAAAAACATAAAAGCAATCGTGATGGGAACAAGATTGGAAAATCATCCAGGCAATTAAATAAACAGTGGAGAGCTATGACATTAGCTACAACACGTAACTCTTTATATTACTAATTACTCTCTGCTAAATCTATTGAAAAGGTAAAATATGCTTTAGCCTTAAGCTAATCTGAGCTTCAATAAATTTATTTGTTTTCATAAGACCTTTATAAGCAAATCTGTTTGATGTTATAGAGCTGGAGGAATACATAAACTTCAGCATTAATGTGTTATGATATACTACCACGAAAAGGTCATTTCGGGGCCAAACACCAGTGCAGAAATGGAAGTGACCCGGTCACCTTAGGAAATATGTATATACATGGGTGTCCAAAAAACAGGATGTGGAAATCGGAAATGACACAAGCTTGGGCGTTCGAAACACCATAAAGCTCACAGCCGAAGAGGAAGCAGAAGAGACGGGGAAAACTCAGACCCGAACAGAGAGGCAGACCGCCTAGGGCTGGGAAGGCATAAGACTAAGTTCCCCTGTTGGGAACGGTCTCTGGCACCCCTTATCTCTCTCCCACTTTTCATCTACCGACCGACAAAAATGTAACTTAAGAAATAAAAATATGTTCATATATTTTTTTATAAACAAGTTTTTCGAGTCATCCTTTTTGATTGTCCAAGTTCACGAAAACTGTGTTATCAGCGAATGAGTGAGTTAGCTCAAAAGGAATATTTTTGAAAGATTAATTTTTCTTTTCATTCTGTCCCAAGATTTACATTTGAGCAATTTGACATAAAATACTACATGTAATATTCATTTTTGTTTTGCCTAATCAGTTGGATGACAATTCTACGTTTATTCTGGTGCGCATTGAGTGAGGCAGATCTTTCTCTCATGAAGTTTCTTTCGTGTTTCTTATATTTTATCTCAATCATCAAGCTCTACAAGCGTCATGTTTTCTTGTAATGTAGAAGGTGATGTAATGCCACCTTTTGTTGTTTACAAAGCAGAGAATTTCTGGGATACCTGAATGCAAGGTGGCCCAAAAGGCACCAGGTATAGCAGATTAAAAAGTGGATGGTTTGACATGACATGCTTTCAGGAATGATTCTACACGCTTCGGAAAGATATCGGAAAGGATATGAATCTTGCCAACAGAAGAGAGAAAGCGTTTTATGTGGATCAGAAATCTCAAAGAGAGTGTCTCGTCTCAGTAAGGAGATAGATGTAGAATTTGAACGTACAAAGCGGGCAATGTTTTACATCGAAAAGGAAAAAGAGAAACGACTGTCACAAGAACATTCCTTTATAATGGAAGAGGGAGACATGGATGAACTAGACTGCTGATCTAGCAGTATTGTTCTTTTGAAGTTTAAATCGCTCAGGACTTTCACGTAAGACAAAGTTTCTGAAAAGTATGTGCAAACAGAATCAACTTATCAAGATCGTCCAAAGTTACGGAAGATTTGTGACTGCACAGATTCAGTGAAATCTACATGTGTGAATGTGTCAGTGAGTTGCAATGTTTCAGCTAAATGTCAGGAGTAACTGTACAGACTGTGTGTAAAGGCTTGTATCAACATAATTATTATTTGAGTAAAGATGAAGCCATTGACAAAGATCCAGCACTATCAGAATACAAAGAAGCACAAGAGAACCCAACACCGATTAAAAGACAAAAGAAAGAGTTACCAACCAAACCAACACCTTCATCGCATGCTGAATATAAGCACGGGGAAAATAGTAGAGTAGAGTAAAATCCATCAGGCAGAACCTAAGGGTCAGCGCCGGACACAATGATGCTCTCTCTCTCTCTCACTCGGCATACGTGAATGACGATTCTAGCAGCAGTTTCCTAAGCCTTCTCTCGCTTCCTCTGCAACGCAAAACAAGTGATGCTACTATGTTGTGTTGAATAAAGATTTCTACTTGTAATCAAAATCGGTTTGTTTGACTCTTTCATTCTTTCATGTACGATGCACCCAACAGCCATGCAGGCAGGCTATCTGTTCCCTCCAATGTATTGAACCCGTACAGCAACAAGCGCTATCACCAATTCCCCTGCGTCAGCGTCTCCACAGAGGACAATCGGAGAAAGGCTGAGGCAACGGAGATGGCCACGGAAGACACGCACTAAATGCACAGCATGTGTGCAGCATGATGGAGAAGACAGAAAGAAGCTATGGTACAAAAGCAACTCTTCACTATGATTCTACACAAAGATCAAAAATTGATGGCGACTGGCCTTGCCGAATACTGATTTTCTCAAACAACCAAAGATTTTCATTGAGACCATTATTCTTTGCTTATGAGGACAGAGAAAATATTGTGAGGCTGATTGTTGAAACTTACAATCGATTAGCAATGCGTATTACATCTACAGAAGAGGATGTTACTGCTAAAGATTTGTGGCAGAAAACTGCATGACCGACTCAGTAAGCAATAACCATAAGATTGAACATGGTGTTGCAGATGCTCTACAGTCAAATTACCAACCCTTTCATCTATTGTGTATAATACACAAACCAGGGAGCAGTTATCCATGGATGTACACTAGCAGACGGGAGTCTATTCAGAACATGGGATGGTGGATTAGATGTAAATCGAAATTGAGTGCATGCATGATGTCATGACCTCTGAACAACATGAGTTGGCTTGTGCTATTTTTAGACGCATTTCCTGCTTGTGTAGACAGTTGACCTTGGGGTCAACCTCAGCGTCCCAAATATGCCGCACTTTTAGGCCGAATCACCAATAAGAGTCAACGTGGAACAAGACTGGTCACATCTATTTGGCGTCTCCTAAATCAAGCATATCAAAAGATCAACTGAATCTTCTAAATGCTAACCACACTATATTCTATTTTTCCTCCTTATCTTCTCAATTACTAACCAGAACTAAAGCCACTAATTAAAGCTAATACTTAAGAAACAGACTCTTAAGAACTTGACTGAACTCTTTGTGTTTCTACATAAAAAAAGTTGTTTTTTATATATATTGTTTGACTTTGTGACTTCCTTCAAAGCCCAAGTTATCGCATGAGCAGATGGAACATGTACAAACATTATATAAAGGCCTTTGGTGTCAACAAATTTGCAACCCCATTTACTACAGCTTTTGTTGACCAGAACCTAGAGCAAAACATTAAAGAAATCAAGGGTATAAGAGGTGTTAGGGGCATTACCCATGATAGGTTTTTCCTCACTGCTCTATATTTATCTCAACTTGTGAGTGAATTTACAAGTCAATATGACTATAACCTCAGGCATGATAGATCAGAGCTCTATCAGCAAAGTGGTGAAATGGCTTGCAGAATTTCAAAAAATGCTTTTACAATGAAGCAGGGACAGAATGTTGGATGAAACACTTTCACTGATGAGTAAAGATAAAGAGTGTAAGCTGTTCCAGATTTTGGATGAGTTTCGCAGAGATGAGCGAGCTACTTCTGAACACTGTATTCCACTCATGCAGGAAATTGGGACCTCTTCTTGGAATGACTTCAAAGCATTTTACCCTTCATTTTTGCTCATGATAACTATAATTATATCAGATACCTAACACGAATGTTAAGTGAACTACCACTGAGGGGTGATGGCGCCGTGGCACACGGGAGTCGGCTCAACGTCGGAGATGCTACTAAAGCTGACAGCCAACCATCAGAGCTGTTTCTACATTTGTTTGAATTCGCCTTATCCCATGATGAAAAACTGTGCAACATTATAAGCACAATTCGAAAGAATTCTATATACACATCAGCTCAAGTTCAAAATGAAATCACTGACTTGATGAAAGAATTAGTTATAAAAAACATAGCAGCTGAAGTCAGTTCCAACATCTCCTTTTGCACAATCAAAGCAGACGGAACACAGAATATTCCTGCTGTAATCAGATTTGTGAAAGATTGCAAATACACGAAAGCTTAGTGGCAATGGCCCAATTGGATCACTGATTCCAATTCTGTGTCCGATGTCATTTTGCATAGCCTTCACGATGCACATATTGACCCTAGAAAAATCATGAGCCAGTGCAACGATAGCACATCGGTCATGTCTGGCAAACACGGTGAAAAGAAATGCAAGAAAAACTAAACAAGGAGATACCATTTTACAGTTTTTACACAATTACAGTTAACACAATCTGGCTACACCAGAAGGTCGAGAAGTTTTTCTTGTTCTGTGACAGCCTATACTGCTTTCTGCAAAAGCTGAAGCTCAGTAGTGACTATGACGGTGAAAAGCTAAACCACGTTCTGGAGCAAGTTTGGTCGGGATATATGGTTACTGTCTCCGCCATCATATACAATCATGATGTGATCATCACAGTATTAGAACACTGTGTTGACACGCCATGTGACACTGCTATTTGTAGCAAGGTGACTGAACTGCCGAAAGTGGTCACGAGCTGCATGTTTATGTTTCTGGCAATCAGCACACAGAAGGTACAGTCTACCTTTGTGCACAAAGATAAGCTGCTCCAGTTTCACGACTGATTACAGATTGGTGCGGTCAGTGTGCAAACGACAGAGAAAAAGACCACATGATTCTGTTGTAGAGTCTACCATTGGTCATTCTCAAGACTCTAGCGAGTCCATATATATATATATTCAGATTTTAATGAAATACTTGATAACTGCATAGGAGAAATAAGTACCTGATTTGGGGTTTGTATCAATACACAAGAAAGATGCCTACATCCTCTTTAAGGACCATAAACCTGACTTTATGAACTAATAATAATAATAATAATAAATCCAACCAAATCAGACCTTCGTAAAGCAAGCAAGTGAATACGAACAACTGATGTAACAATGGGTGCCTTCGACTCAGCAGAACTGTCTGATCTCATAGGTTTGTACCTCTTATGTTAGATATTTGGGCTGTAATGGTCGGGGTCACAGGTTTGACTCCCACAGGTGTTGAAAGTCATAAACAGGATATTGACCAAACCCTGTGCTGCAGGAGTTGGGCCGGAAGAGGCACACCAGCGTGGGTGTTCGAAACCCATAAAAGCCACAGAGGCACCCTCAGAAGGAAGAGAGAAACCTAGGCTTGGGACGAAGACAAAACCAATTTCCCTATTGTCGAGAACCCGTCTAAAAAAAAAAAAAGACCTCACTCTTCATTCTTTTTAAAGTCGAAGATTTTCCTCTAGCAGACATGTGGCTATACAACAGAATTCGATTTGATGCTTTATACAATATACACCCACGGGTGCATAAGCAGGGTAGTGAGTACAGGGTTTGGTTGGAGGATATGAACAGATACTTTAAATTGGTTCATGCCGCTGAGGAAAACAAGTGTCAGATGGTCTTACTAACAACAGGGGGAGTGGTAGGAAACTATGTCTATAGGCTAATGTCGGATAACCCACAGCTTACTTTGGACAAGTTAAGGTTAGCGTTGGGGGATTACTAGGAGGTGGTCGCCAATCCCCAGGCGTCTTTTGTCAAATTGTCAAGCAAGGGGAGAGCAGACGGAATCCAAGACCAAATGCAGAGGATAATACGCCTTGCAGAGAGTGCATACGTGGGGGTTGACAGGGGAAAACAAATGGTTGGAAACCAAGTGATGGCTTTCTTCATAGAAGGCCTAAGAGATCAGGACATAAAAACGGCGGTACTAAAGGACGAACCACAATCCATAGAGGTGGCGAAAACTCCAACTGTGACCACGAGCCCATGGAAGTTTGTCACACTAGAAGGCAGGTGCCGGTGGAAGCAGTGAGACTGTTAGAAGTAGGAATGACAGGGGTAGATGTAAGGAAACGCACAGGGATGTGGGCAGAAATTACAGCAGAGAAACAGGCCTAGATATATAAATTACGATAAGGGAAGAGGCGAGACTGTGATCCTTTGTTGGCGCTGTGGAAGAGAGGGGTTTATACAGAGATTCTGTATGTGAGAGCCCCAGGAAACAGCAGAGGACCTTTCAATACAAACAAAAACTAGTATTGGTAAACTCTTCCTAAAAATCATATATTAACACTTCCCTGAAACTAACATATGTAAAATTTTCAAAAAACAGAAACACCATAAAGTTAAGCTACAGTTGTATGGACAATCTGGCAAAAATAATTAAAAAACACAATAAAATGATAAGAGCCCAAAATAGAAACATTACAGACCTTAATCCAGTTGACAAATGTAATTGTAAAAATCACAATGCTTGTACACTAGGAAACAAATGCTTAAAATCTAACATAGTGTATAAAGCCAAAATTTCCACAATTGAAATATTACATTGGTATTTTAAAAACTAAATTTAAACTAAGACCAGCCAACTCACATGAAAAATATAAAAACTACTGGAGCCTCAAAGAAAAATACAAAACCCCTCTAGTCAAATGGGACATCATTAAACAATCAAGTTCATGTAACAGACTGTACTCTATGTGCTACCTCAGGGGTGTCAAACACGCGGGCCGCAAACTACTTTTATTTGTATTTTGTAACAGAGGTAAAGGATAAAGTACAATGCTTGATATGTCTGCATAATATTGCTGTACAAAAAGAATATAACATAAGGTGACATTATGAAACAACACACAGTGATCAGTACAATGCATTAACTGGAAAGGTAAGAGAAGAAAAGGTAGAGTGGCTTAAGACAGCTCTTTCGAAGCAACAGAACCTTTTTTTTCAACTTGAACAAAACAAGTGAAAATGCCGTAAGTGCGAGTTTTGCTCTCAGCGAAATGATCGGAAAATCATCACAAACATTTCACTGAAGGTAATTTTATCAAAGACTATCTTTTAAAAGCTAGTGAAATCCTCTGTCCCGAGAAAAGGAAAATGTTTGAAAGCATTAGCTTGTCACCTAATACTGTTGCCAACCGTATCACTGATTTAGCAAGGAATTCATACCAGCAATTGGCTACCACTGCTCAAGATTGAAATATTTTCTATCGCACTTGATGAAAGTACAGGCATTA
>VCCN01001495.1:1454773-1468496 GCA_006491835.1 Architeuthis dux | reverse complement strand
AACATCAGATCAGAAATAGGTTGCCACAGATCTTTCTTCCTCTTAAAATCCCTGAGGAAATATCCTTATGATTTTATAAATATAATAATATTTAAACAAAAATATAAAAATCGAAAACAAAAACAAAAATAGAAATATGAATGAAAGTAGAAACTAATGTTCAACCCCTACTTATAAAAAAAAAAACTATACCTAAATAGAATAAGATAATTCCATGTTTGTATCTTTACTTACCATATAAAAATATATATAAACTTGCCCGTAACTAATAGTATTGTGGCCAAAAACAGTGCATCACCAAGAGGGATGACCACAGTCCCAATAGAACTGTCAAAAAGAGCTGGTTCGACAATTTGGATTATCAAACATAATCGATTAATGAATTTATTCCCTTTATTTCAGAAAGAAATCTAGTTCTGCAATCATGAGAAAGACTTCTGACCTAACAGTTGACCAAAAAACCATCATTGCTATACTCCAGTTATTGCTGAAAAAGCTGGTCGTTCCCAGAATTCCATGTCAAAGCATCTCAGAGGAACATCATCTGGATGTTCAAAGTGTAGCCGTAAAAAATGCTTCAACGAGAGGGATGACTGTAGTCCAGATAGAACTGTCAAGAATAGTTTGACAATTTTGATGAGATCCATAAAAGGTGGACAACGGCAGGAGTATATGTATGTTAATGCACAGACAGCTTCTGGAGATGAGCGACATCAGCCAAATAACTAGAACCAAGCCTCTTAACAATAGGCTGCTTTATCAAAGAAATACAGATTTCTAGTGGATCGGTGAAAGATAGAAAACGCCATCATGTGTTGACAGACCTTTTAACAAGAGCCAACCTCATGGTGTATTCAGAGTCCAACTTAATTAGTAAAAGGACTCAGTTTTTGCCAGACCGATGGTTTTATATTGGAATGGCGACTACAAATCACATGGATTTTTTTATGACTCTTAAGTCAATCTTGACAAGAGATTGGTTGTTTCGAATGTGGTGTCGAAAACATCGGATTCAGTTCGGACAAGGAAAAGACATTGAAGAGTGCAATCTCTTCATGTTTGAGATTGGTAATGAGCTAGTAGAGAAGTTCCATGCTGAGTTGCCTCAAGGGTTTTACAAGCCACTCACTAAGCTTGTTAAGACTATGGAGATACTTAAGAAATCTGTGCGAGTTAATGATGTCGAAGTTATTGACACTTCTCTCATCTATTCCAGAGTCATTGCTATACAACTAACTGAAAATGTAATGAAACATGAGCTGGCACCAATTTAAACATCACTCTTTGAAGACATTGGTGACATGAGGGCAGCCAAGGCAAAGTTTGATCTAAAGGAGATAACATCTAAAGAAGATAGCATTTAAATGTTTATCTTGTGCAGTAAAGCAGCCAGAGCTTACTTTAATCGATGGATCTGCAATATTGCGGTAGTCGATTGGCCCACAAAGGCACTGGTTTCAGACTATGTATTCAATGTAAGTGCTTACATACTATGCTTGAAAAGGATGAAACTAATCTGGTTTTTTATAGATATTTTGACTTTAGCATCAAATCTTCAAGACCTGGCCGTGGAAAGAAGCCAATCTTATAATAGTCCAACAAGCTTTTCATTCAGTCCTTGAGAATGGTACTAAATCAGTAGGAGTTATATGTGATGACACTGATGTATTTGTGCTCCTTGTGCACTTTTATTGGAAGCAACTGTTCTTATACAAGGAACGAGTGGAGAGCGTAATATGATTGATATAGGTGTTATGATATACTGCCACGAAGAGGTTGTTCCGGGGTCAAACACCTGTGCAGAAATGTAAGTGACCTGGTCACCTTAGGAAATAGGTATATGCGTGGGTGTCCAAACAACAGGATGTGGAAAGCGGAAATGACACCTGCATGGGCGTTGGAGAAACCTACAGAGCAGACGCAGACAGAAAACTCAGAGGACTCAACAGAGAGACAGACATCAGCGGAGCTGGAAGGCACGAAACCGCTGTCCCTGTTAGGGATAGACTGACGGTTCTCGTTATATCCCTCCCACTCTTCATTCTCCGGCCGACAAAAGTGTATGCTATGAAATAAAAATATGTCACATATTTTTACAACCAGTCTTCGAGTCTACTTTCTATCCAAGTCCAGGACATTCATCCCACTATATAACATAGGTGGTATCATAATGAAAGTATTGTCTCTAGCATTCTTGGAGCCATGCAGTATCTGGTTGTGATACTGTTGCACCGGGTCTGGTTCATCTTACCGAAGTTGGTTTTACCGAACGTTGATTGGTCACTTTTTTTCAGAGTGTATTATTTACCAAAAACACTGGTTAACTTTTTTTTTTCTAAAATTACTGCGATGCAGCTATGTTAATGTTTACAATTTATGAAAACAAAAGCATCTATTGTGAATCTGGTATTTATTTACGATAAGATTTAGTACTTATAACATATCGTGTATAAGATTTATGAAGAAGAAAAAAATGGATTATTTAAGAACGTATGTGTCGGTATATGATTTATGAAAAGTAGAAAAAGGATTTATTGTTGTTGATTGAGTATTTACAATAAAAGGAATTTTATTTTCATTTTATTTCAGGTATTATTTGGATTAACATAGGTAATTGTATAGTTCAGCCGCGTAGAATCGTTGTTCATTGGACGGCGTACATTTTTTTAACATATTTTGGCAAAAGTTCATGAAATGAAGCAGCACTAACAATATAATGTATGTATTAATCGTTAACATAGCCCCATCACAGTAATTTTTAAAAAAGAAAAGTTAAGCCAAAATGACGCCATTATGGATTTTCCCAAGCTTTGACGGGTGGCATCAATTAGATTTTGATTCAGGACAAAATTCTGATGAAAAATAGCACAAAAAATAAACTGCACACCAAAAGTCAAAGTTAGCCCGCATTTCTTCTAGACTATATATTTTTCTCCCCAAGCAACACCGGGTACCTCTGCTAGTCTTCATTTAATTTTATATTTACATATTGAAAGCTTTTGTAGGTAAATTTTGTTAGTTTTGGTTATACTCTCACATTTTTTAGATGAAAATGGAACAAACTGCTAGAAAACACAAACTCTCATGGATAACAAGACAATACTAACCATTACAGGCATAGGATCACCCTTCACATCCACCAGAGTCCATTCAGCTAAGCCAACAGAAAACAGATATACAAAATTTCCCTGCTATCACAAAACCCCTGTATCAACTCTAATTCCATCAAACATGCAAAGCATTACATCAGAACCAACAGTCAACCAGCAAGGAGAACAGTGTTGCCAATTCCTGGTCACATTCCTCCATCTCAAGATTTTTGCACCTTATTCCCATCTCGTGTGGTATTTTGTTTGACCTTGGCCTCAACACCACGAATGACGTATGTCGAAGACGATAAAGCTGTGACATAAACTTGTCACCGAATAGGATTTGGACCCAGCGAAAAAGAAAAAAAAACTCACAAGTCGGTGAAGTGGGAAAAGTAACTGCAAGTCAAAAGATTAAAAAATGGAAAACGGAACAGATTTCAGCAGCTTGGATGGAGCAAACAAGGGGTTTTGGAGAAGCAGATTTCAGACATACATGAGGGAAAAGCTTATGACAGGGAATTAACACATAAGGACTACTGCATATCACACGTGTGCAGATGGTTTAATGGAAAGATTAAACCGCCAGTTACAATCATCCCGGCAACACAAACAGCCAGAATTGAACCAAACATCTACCCATAGTTCTTCTATTCTTACGTAACGTTTCCAAAGATATCAGTGCACATTGTCTTATCACAAGTCGTGCACTATACAAACCTGCCTGATTTCGAATAATTTTGGACATGAAATGGGTAATCAGTTCACAACTTTAACCCATAAGAACCCCGTCACATATAATTTAATTGATCTGCACAGCCTCTTATATAATATTTTATTTTATCCTTGATTTTAAATCATGAAGTTTACTAAGTGACATCTACTGAACATCCTGGTGCAGTCATGTGACTGTGTGTCAATTTACCTACCTATAATCCCACATAATGTTCCTTCAAGTAGAAATGGGTCTGAGTTCTTATGGATTAAAGAGAAAACTGATCCCCCACTTTGTATACTCCAACCCAGAAAATACTTATACATGGAAGCACCCTTGGTTTTTATACCCACTTATATGGTTTACCGTTTTACAAACACAAGGTGTGGGAGAGGTAATTATGTAATTAAGGTGTGCTTGATGTTAAAAATCAAAATGGTTTCCATTACTGGGGTCAAGGGTTTTTGATCGACCTGAGCACAAATTTTGATATTTTCTGCTTGACATAGAACATCTTTAAGGATTCAGAAATTAACTCAAAGCAATGAATCAGCTGAAAAAGATGTCAAATTATTATTCACAAGTTGGCAGTGGTTAGTAAGTGGTACCTGACTGGACGTCGATACAATGAGGGTATCACGTTCCCACCAAATGTCCCTGATAAGTGTGCAGTCCTCGAATCATTATTTCAAGTTGGGCAAGGCCGTTGGTCAGCATTTCCCTAAAAAACAAGATACCTGATCACTAATTCTGCAACAAGCAAGAGAGATTGGCTAGCTACGGTCAAATGTAGCTGTTACTTTTTCGTTAGACAAGTTTGGACAAGTTTTTTTTTTGTTTGTTTTTTGTTTTTTTTGTTTTTTGTTTTTTTTAACAGAAAAAATATTGCGGTTTTGCAAGTGGGTGGTGTGGAACTTGTTTTTTTTTTTATAATGTATAATTGTTCATTAATTTTTAAATTCATGAACCATTTGAAACTGCTCCTTAACAGAGGAACACTTCAATGAATAGAATTTTTTTTTTAAAAAGAAAAGATGGGAATTCTTTTGTGATTTGAATTTGAAAAAAATACCTAAAAGTGCAAGAGAAGTGACTGATCAGAAGTTATTCCCTTTGATTTAAGATTTGATTTTTTTAATATGAATTTAAGAGTTAAGATACAAAGAGAAAGAATTAATTAAAAAAAAGATATATCTTAACCAAAAAATAAAAAAGGCTGTTTGAAGGAAAGTCATATTGACCATAATTGATATAAATTATTAATAATAAATGCAGAATAAATAATAAATAGATAAAACCAGACAGAATTCATAATGAAAATGTGTTGAAGTGGTTCTCATGTAGCAGAAATTAGAAATGCCACTATCCTCATTAGTGAGAATTTTGTATCTACAACTTTAGCAAACAATGTTTCACCTGAGGCATCTTTCAGCCTTGAATACAATTTTTTTAAAACAACTAAAGACCAAATTACTTTCCAGAAATTTACATTCTATGGAAATTATACAGAAGTTAAAAGATAATAGAAATTTGGCATGGAATCCGTAAAGATATTAATACTGCTTACCGTTTCTCAGGATTCGAAAAAAGTGTCTGTAAGTGGATGCAATTGACTAGAGGATCATTATCCTGCAAAATAAAAAATTTTTTTTAAAATAAATGCTATTTTCAGCTTCTTTGAAATTGGTTAGCTTAACTTGAAAACTATTTGGAAACTAGTTAGTTACAGTATCACCACAATAAATGAATACACCCCTACCACTTAGCAACATAGCAGGATTATTATTTCTAGTGGAATACTTACACAATCAAAACGGATATCATCAGGTATTATTTATGACGAAACTCTACAGCATTGAATCCGTTGCCAAAAATATTTTTTCCTACTGTTGTACTCATCTTTAGACGGCAACGTATTCATATTTTTGGCAACAGAGTTTCAATGCTGTAGAGTCTGGTCGTAAATAATACCTGTTTTTATTGTGTAATGTTCCACTAGAAATAATAAAATTCTGCTATATTTAGTTCAGAAAAAGATTAACTTTCTATAACATAGAGGTAGGGGCGTACTTATTCATGGGCGATACTGTACGTAACCTGTAATATAACAAGTAGTACTTCTGGCAGTAGGGGGAAAAAATGAAACAAGAATCATGGTTGTGAGCTAGCATCAACTGCATTTCAACTTTGTATAAATAGGCAAAGTTTCAGCTTTTTCTTTCAATGCTCACTGACTTTACTATTACTCCACCATTCCCTTGCTTAGCTTCAGTCATTTTATAAACTAACAAACTAAATATTTCTGAAAAAGATTTTAATGACTGAACCCAAGTTTTGACAAATAATCTGTATGCTGTGCATTGAAAATTAGAAAGCGGTCAGGAATTAATGCAAGAGTTAATGACAGAATAATAAAGTATAAATAGTATAGTGTAAATGATTCTGCTATAGAAGTGCATTGTAAATGAAGGAGAGAGGGATTTTCAGAGGTCAGGAATTAATGCAAGTGTTACTGATAGAATAAGACTAGTATATGTATAATGTAAATGGATTGCAAATGATTTTTCTATAGAAATGAATTGAAAAATCAGGGATTGTCCATGGCCAGGAATTAAGGCAAACCTTACTGACAGAATAGAACTATTATATGTATATGTACAAATGTTTACTTACCTGACAGCCAAGATGAGGTAAAATGGCATTTAGTTGCTCCGAGAGAACTGTGAACATGTTTACTTTGTTGAGAATATCCGCTGCTGAGAATCCAAGACAGCTGTGAACAAAATAACAAAATGATAATCATTAAGTTTATTCAACACTTGACCTATAATATGAAATATGCCAATATAGATAACCCTTGATTATCACAAGACGGGGCAGGAATATTTTGTTCAGATAATTGATCAGATTGTAAAAAAAGAAGCCATATTGAATACAATTACAGGATCTTGAAATCTTGTTTGGATAATCCAAAATTCAGATAATCAAGGTTTCTCTGTGTACATAATAAGCACAGAGTGGGATGTCCCTTTGTGGAGTAATCATTAACAAGCATGTCTCACAGATTATCACACAGAGTGGGATGCCTCTTTGTGGAGTAATCATTAACAAGCATGTCTCACAGTTTATCACACAGAGTGGGATGCCTCTTTGTGGAGTAATCATTAACAAGCAAGTCTCACAGATTATCACTACTGTAGTGAGATTGGTCCTCATTAGATGCCCCACTTACAGCCTTGTGCCATACTCAACTAAGCTTAAATATCAATAAACATGGAGTGAAGTCTGTTTTCCATTTCAATTCGACAATTTTTAGGGTGCCTGATGTAAATTTGATCCAACTATCCCAGATAGACGCAACAACTTTAATCTCATTAACAAAAAATAGCTACTGTCCTTTATGACCAGGCACAGCTAAAAGGTAAAAATCAGGCCATATATTTAAATTCATGGAAGTTATAGATTCTGCATTAAGAGACACTGAAGTGAACAATTTTACAACAGGCTGGTCATAATTTACCTGGAGAATTGGTTATATGTCATTTCCATCATGGGAATTGAGGTCTGTAAGGTAGCAAGAACCTGCTGACACGTCTCAGGGGATGCTCCCGTCTGTAGTGTACGCTCCACTTCTTGGCTGAGGGGAAAAAAAATTTTTTTTTAAATATAATGCTAAAGTTTGAGGTAATATCTAAAAGTTTGAGGAACTTGAACAGTGCATGTAGTTGCTAGGGTAAGTAATTAGCAAGCTAGTCTCAGAAACCGTTACTTCTGTAGTGAGTTCAATCACCACTTGGTGTGCCCTGCACCAGACCAAGCTAAGCTTAGTAAATATCTATATGAGTGCCTCACTATAGAGCAATGGTTAGCAAGGGACTACTTCAAAAGAGATGGTGTTAGGGTAAGTAATGTTTCTTCTCTTGGGTAGCAACTCAGAATTGATACTTAGGGAATAAACAAGTTTATAATTGGCTGGTTACAAAGACATTGCTATAGGACAATTGTAGTTTTCAAGGGGGAGGAGGAAAAACACTGACACAGTTCGATGCAATGATCAAACAGCACGTCAATGTCGCAGCACTGGAAAAATTCCTTCAAGGGACACTTCCTCCACCAGTAATCTATAACCACTGTCACAAACTCTGAGCCGCTATAACGTAATTCACAGTACTAGTACACTCCAACATGGCTTCTGGTGATGAGCCAAGAACGAACTGACGAGCCGTCGCCGCCTGGCCTTTTATAACCAAAAGCTTGCCACATCAGTGTTGCTAGCGTTCAACATACGGGTCACCGACTCATTTGTCCAGCTTTTGCTTCCTGGATCCTCCACAAGACAGACGACAGGCCACTTCCTCTGGGTAAGTCCATTTCTACCTCTTCAACACAAATTACTTAATAATAATAAAAAAAGAAGGATACCAAGATGACTCTAGAGCCTGCATTTCCTGAAGGAACTGCATGTGTGATTGTGCCGCAGCATAGCCTCCACCCCTCAACCTTAGTGAAAGCACCAAAGATTCTACAACCTTCACAAGGGAAGTAACCAAATATTTCATTACTAGTTCTAATATGTGAAAACAACAAAAATATGGTGCAGAGAGTCTGATGTAAGGAGTGAGTTTAAAAGTGTGAATCAGCTTCTGCTAATCCATGAAGTCTTTGTGGCTGATTGGTAAAAGCAGCTAGGTGTAAACTAGAATCCCTCTGGCAATGAGCATGTGAGTTTGATTCTCACAGAAGACTTATTCTTTATTATCTGACCGCACTGTTATTTGTTGCTGTAGTAACAATGGACCGAATTGAAAGTTGTATATAAAAACAACTGAAGCTAGTCAAATTTTATGAAAAATAATACTTCAAAACTGTACGATTGGTGAAAAGTAAGGGTCCAGTTTACCATTATAGTTACATTGTGAATAGAACCCCACCTCAAAAGATTAACATTTTTCAAAACTGTATGTAAGCACAAAACTGTATATAAGCACAAGTATGGCATTAAGACGCACCAATTAGCGTTGGAATGGCGTTGATATCACGGAAACCAGAGGAGGAGAAGCAGTGCCAAAATTAGATGAATAAGAATAAATAAACTATAAAAATACATAGATGAACAATACTGTGCTTGCGCATGTAAAACATGCATAATTTTATCAACATTTGGATATTACTCAGAGAAAAGACAAAACCTGGGAGATAACACTATATGAGCTGAAATGTCAGAAGCATCATCAATTTAAAACAATCCTGTCTATTCTTTTCACTTTAGGGCTGAGATAGAAACCAGTGCATTTATCAAGACTGATTGTGGTTTGATAATGTTCTTTAAGCATTTAGCTTGTAGGGCCACTTAAACCTAAGTGAACAATTCTGTGCAAAAACAGGCTCCCAGGATCTCACTCCAATTTTCTTATACAAATTTTCACTCCAAAAAGTATAACTATTGGAAAACCTCAAATATCTACATTAAAATAATATTCAACCAATCAAAGCCCAACTTCCTAGACCTTTGCCAGGAGCCAATTTTTTCTCATAAATAACCCTAATAATGTAACTACAAGGAGTGGGAGATTCAAAATTACACATTCAATTTCAAAGAGTACAGGGAGAGAGCATTTCAGTTTCAACTCTCATCATCAGCATCAATGCAAGAAGACCACACTTCTCCTTCCAGCAATTTGAAATTACTACCGTCTCTTATCACTTATGCATACATACATTGAACTGTCTCTACATTTTGTTATAGACACACACATGTGAACTGCTACTCACACCTGGTGATACATAACACACACGCACACATGTGGACTGTTTCTCTTCATAACTCACTCCCTACCATTATATTTTGGCATGCACATTGAACTTTAATTCCAACTTACTCCTCACTTTGAACAATATCTATTTTGTTGTTAATTTAACTGAATAAAACTCAGTTGTAAATTGTTATCACTGCCTTGTTGAATTTCCTCATGAACCTACACATTTATTTTATTTTTATTCTTATGATTGTGGGATACATCAGAGGTAGATTTGTCTTCCTCTACAAAAGGGAAAAATCTTATCTTCTCCCACACACCCCTCCTGTATAACTGCAAACAAGTTTGTAAACAAAAATTACTTCAAGAACCAATTTACATTCTTTCATCTACCAACCAGTTTATAACAATTTAGTTGGTAAACCAAAATTACCTTATTTACTCTACAATGTGAGAACGTAAGATCAGGGTTAAAATTGAGGGGTAGCTTTATACTCGAGTGTACAAATAATAATATATAGAGATTACTGATTTTTAGCAACAAAAGTGGGGGGTCACATTATATTCGAACTTGCATTGTAAATACAGTACTTTGAGAACCAATTTTCATTCTTTCTTTCATTACCAAACTGGTAGATTTGATTAGACAATGTGGAAAAGAAACATTGAGAAAAGGGTGTTACGTCTCAAACATATTTATTATCATGAAGATAAATCTTTATGCATTTCGTCGTTGTGAACAACTTCATCAGAAGAAATTTGAACATAGCAGAGACATGCAACATTCCATGCTGGGTAGTAGAAATGAAATGAAGGGTGTTTTGTATGCTTGGGTGGTGATCTAGTTTGTTTGGTTGGAAGTTACTTATGGGCTGTGGGCTGGTGTGGTTTGGGTGTTTAGATAGGGTCAGTGTACAAGCTATAAGATTGGTGGGGGTAGGGAACGGGGTGTTTAGATAGAGTGGATATCTTGTGTAGGCTATTAAGTCGGTGGTGGAGTTTGGTGTGACCAAACTGTTTAGAACACTCAAAGATTTCCAATGACGGAAGCAATAAAGCTGAATTCACATCAAGTAACATTTATAAGTTACTGTCTTTCTTCATCTTTAGCTGTTTTCAAGAATCATCGCACAATGTTTCTCCATTTGTCTTCAGATTTCTTTTTTTTTTTCAATGATGTTACTAATACTGTTTAATACATAGGACCTGTTCTGTTTCCATGACTACGAAGACTGGCAACTTTGGGTTTATTCTGCAATTAAATTTGCTTGTATAATAATTTGTAGGTTTTTGTTCTTCTTAAACTATTACCCACATTTTCAGTCATGTTTTACTTCACAACCATCTTTAAATAGATCATTAAAAACAAATTCAGTAAAGACCTTATCATTTAAAAGAAAGAGACTGCAAGACGAAGACGCCACTTGAAGACAGGTGGGTAATCAACCATTGGAAACATTATATGATACCCGAAAACAACTAAATAGGAGGATAAAAATATGAGAAAAATAAAAAGCTAAAATTATAATTACACCTTATTAATAACATTATGCAACCTAAGAGATTTGGAAAGTAAACAGAAATGAAAGTAAACTCTTTGATTTCATCAAAGGTTATAAAATATTTTTCCCAAAAGGCATCAATATGATGGCTTTATAAAACTGGTTTCATACAAAGTTTGTTAAAAAGTTACCAACGAATGGGTGCCTCACTCACCAGTAACTGTTGAAGATCCCCCAAACTTTTTGGAACTTGGTAAGAGCAATACTCATAGCAAAGTCTGTACTAAATGAAGATTCAGGAACCATACTAGGATCAAGGCAATTTTTATTCGGCAGTTCTTCCTGAAATAAAAAGAACAAATCAATTAGTATCAGAATATCATTACGAAAGACAGTTTTGACCACGAAGCGTTTTGCCCTCGTGACAATTCATTTCAACCGTTTCTGACACAAACTACATTTTCGGTTGATCTTCAACATCAAAAGAATAATGCACATTTACAACACATATCGTTCGCTCAGATAGTGTAATGGTTAGCACGCCTGCCTCACAGGCAGAAGGTCTTGGGTTCGATTCCCGTTATGAGCAAAGAGTGTGGAGTGGTAGACTCTTGCTTAAGACAAACTTCCCTGTGAACTCACAGCTAATTGGGTACACTCTAAGCTGTGTGATTAGGGTGGAGGCATCCCTTCAGTTGACTTGCATCCTGCCAGGATGGTGGTCATAAAAACAAATGTAGGTACTAAGTCCTGGTCTCGACCAGACTTGAGACTTGCAAGGATCACTAAGCTGATGCATGCAACAGAAACCAGGACTTTGTCACCGGCCGTCATACTCCCTTGGGAGTGTCTCTTAAGAGACAGACACTTTACCTTACAACATATATCAAGGATATATATCAAAGTATATTCACCAGCTATGTTTTTAGTGAAGAACAAACATTCATTTTTAAATCCATACACACAAATCTGTTTACTCTATCACTCTTTCACATACAGGAGTGTGTGTGTGAAAAATGCATAGTAACTTATAGAGATTCTTCTATATGTGTATAGATCTTTCTGCAGCAAATTGGTGGGACATTTTCACTAAATGCACACAAAAAGACAGAAGTGAAACAAGAGACTTGCCTAAAAGTAGTGGTATTCAAACCAGGGTCCTGCAAAACATTTTAGCAATATATACTTAATAATTTTTCATGACATAAACAACTTTTACAGGTCTTTATTTTATTTAACACAAACAGTACTTTTTATATAAGAAAAAAATTAAAATTTGCCTTTTTAATTTAAAACATCTTGGTTATTTACATAAAACGGACCCAGTAGTCGTTCACTTGTCTATTTTTCCTCAGTAAGCTTCATTCGAGTGTCTATTTTCGATTTGTGTTTATACATATTCAGATAATTCCATAAACAAGGCCAAAATCCATTAGTTACATACATATGTAAATATATCTATGTAGAAGGCAAAGTTGTTTTTTTGAAGGGGTTGCCAGAAGTTTTAATTATTGAAAAGGGTTCCCCAAATAGTGGAGGTTTGAAGACCACTGCCTAAAAGGCTAGCAGGCATGATTCAGCACTTATGACAGCTACCTTGCAGGACCTTTGATTGTTGTTAACACTGATGACACTCTTTGCACATTTCCGTCTCATAATGCAGTAAATGTATCTGATAATATTTTTCAACAGATTCAATTTTTTTATAGAATATCATATAAAAAAATTGTTTGGTAGTTTCTAGAAGATATTTTATTACTGATAATCTTTAGATATATGAGCATGCTTACATATAGACATTTATATTGCAGATTTTACAAGGACATGATTACATAAATTGTTGATGCTAGAAGTAAATTTGCTAGCATCTCAACTACTAGGGATCCCTACAAATAGATACATAGATCCTACCAATGATTACTAACTCAGTTTTAGGTTCCTTAGTTTTTATCTTATATACATCATTTTAATGTCAAGCAAATTCTTTCAACTAAATTTTTATCATTATTTAACATGTTAGCAGGCATTATGAAATATTAGTTTTATTTATATGAACAGAAGATTTAATGAGTGCCTTGCAAATCAGACATGGCAGACAAGAACCAAACCTTGCTCAAGGGTAATTTAGAAGTGTGTATGATAGAACCATCCAACAATTTGAATTGTACACAACAGTATCACAAAAGATTTCTCAAAAAAATGTTAAAAAGACCTTTTTTTTTAAAAAAAGAACAGAAAAACAAGATTATACATACTAGCTGAAAACCCACCATACAGGCAGGATATTCAGCTAGTTCTTGCAGAAGGCCTAAATGGAGACCTTGGCCCCAATAAGAGATAAAAACTTCTTTTTTTTTTTTAGGGGTACCTTAATTCAATAACTGGTCATAATGCAGTTTCACCTACTCAGACTTCAAATACAGATAAATGGAATCAAGACTTTTAGTATCATATAGATAGATGGAAATCAAATCATTATTATTGGGGTAAGTGTGGACGCAGACCCCACATTATTATTTGGGAGGGAATTTTCCAAACTTGCTAAAAACAAGCCTAGGAGTCCCATTAGTACACACAGAAAATTTCATGGGGATATATTGTATGGTTCCCGAGTTATGCTGTCACATACAGACTGACTTTGGTGAATTATTATAGTAGTAT
>VCCN01001495.1:1368267-1380740 GCA_006491835.1 Architeuthis dux | reverse complement strand
GGTCATGTGATGGTTTCTATTGAGTGTCTAACCAGACCTGTCAGTTTCTTTCTTTAAATGCAAATCATGTAAAATTGAAGATTTCACTTGGCCTCTTGTCATTTAGTTTTTCACATTGTATTATTGATTATACCGATCACCCTGGCCCAGTGCTCGCCTTCGATTTGGTGGGCTGTGGTTCAATCCACTGCTGAGTCATACCAAAGACTTTAAAAATGGTACTCCATGCCTCTTTGCTAAGCACTCTGACTAAGACTGAGGAACCACTCTGAGGTTAAGGGGTTACGGCCAAATCATGCTGGATACACCGGTTTTCATAAGATCAATGAAGTTAAGCAACGTTGAGCCTGATCAGTACCTAGATGGTTGACCATTGGTGAATACCAAGTGCCGTAAGCAGTGTAAGTGGGTCTTACTAACAATTGCCCGTTTGTACCTAACCCCACGATACCCTCAATGAGGGCATAAGAGCAGGCCTGTTGCCAGGGTAATCTTTTTTTTTTAAATAGCCAAAAAACGTCCAAAATGGCCAAAAACACACCAAAAGATACTAAAAATGCCCAAAATATTTCAGCACGCCTGCGCTAATTTAGCTCTTTTTCGCTCTGCCAAAACAAAAAATGGCCAAGTGTATGATGAAAGAAGGTAAAGCATTTTCAAGCGCTGGTGAATGTTGTAAAAATTAGCACAAAGATTATTCACAAAACATTCACCGGGGGAGCCAAGTGATTTACAGGAGGAGCCAAGCCCCCCTTAGTGACGGACCTGCATAAGCGGAGAACGATGACACATTATTGATTATTGTTAGCCAGTTTTGCTGTCTAGTTTTAATAAAGAGAAATCTTTAACATTTATGTAAAGTATTCTTGTTTTTCTTCAAAACACACTTTGAACTTTGAAAAAAAAGATTTTCCAAGCTGTTTATTTTAATTGAAGACTTTTTCAAATCTTTCAGGTCTACCAACCTGCTATCCAATTGCCAACAACTGGTTGTTTTTACCCCCCTACATTAATTACTAATGTTCAGACTGTCTCTAAAGTTGTCGAAGAGGAGGTAAGTAAATTTGAATGCAGGATCAACTGAACCTCTTATTTTAATTGACATCATGCCTTAAGATAATTTACGAACTACCCTATTCAACTTTGTTGAATGAAATTAGAAAAGATTTTCAGATTGCCAATTTAAGAGAAAATGGTTCTCCCACACCAAGTTGATATAAACAAAGGACTTAACTAGAAAAATCTATTTTAGATTTAGGAACCCCTTCTAATTAAAAGAGTAAATGTAAACATTTTGAGCAATAAAATCAAAAGCTATCTTCTAACACAGGGAAGATACTACGGCCCACGGGCCAAATCAGCCTCATTTCATCTGACCCACCAACTTCATTGAATATGTGACGTTGATACATTGCATACAAAAAATATATTTTTAGTTAGCAAACAATAAAATTCAGTATTGAAAAATAGAGCAAAAGTCTCATTTTTGCAGTGGTCTCACACAAAACAATGTTTTATAGCTAAAAATGTTTTAAACACTACACTAAAAAATTATAATTCTCATTGATTGATAGTACATGGAAGTTTATGTAGGTATATACACCTATAATGAAAAAACATTAAAGTCATTTTTTTAAAAAGCTGTTTCCATTTTATTTTATTTGCTTTGGCCCGCAAGATATAACACATTTCTAATCCGGCCCGCGAGACATAAAACATTTCTAATCCGACCTGCTTGCTTCCAAAAACATTTGCTGACCCCTGTTCTAGTATCATACATTTTGTGTGAAAACGTGTGTCCTTATCTGTGCCTGACAACTAATAACTTTTCATTTTTTATAATTATTTTAGATTTTTGGACCTGTACTTGTGGCTCTCTCATTTCGAACTGCCAAAGAAGCCATAAGCCTGGCAAACAACACTATTTATGGTTTAGGTGCCAGTGTTTGGTCTGAAACTTCGGCTCTGGCTTTAGAAGTAGCCAGTAGCATTAAGGCTGGTGCAGTATGGATAAATTGCCACAATGTTTTTGATGCTGCTGCTGGTTTTGGAGGTTATAAACAGAGTGGATATGGCCGAGATGGTGGCAAAGAGGTATGGCCTGTGAATTTTTAGCTCTTTATACTACAAGTTACTTCTGAATATTAAATTGTGTGCCAGATTTTGTCAGAAGGGGAGATAATCCGAGCTTTATCCCAGAGACAAAGGTAATTGGAATAGCATTGAATTTGGAAATCAAATGAGACTGGAGGCAGCGGTTCAATACTAGCCTCTTTAGGCATGCAAACCTTTGCCCCCCAGACTTCATTGATTTCCAAATCCGATGTTATCCCAATGCCTGTGTTTGGTAAGTCTCTGTGATAAAGCTCGGATTATCTCCCCTTCTGGCCAAACCTGGCAGCCCTGTCGTGTGCATGCACATATGAATGATTAATTTCTTGTTCTACTTTTTCTCTTTTTCATATTTTCGTTTATATTACAGGGTTTGTATGAATATGTTCAGCCAGCCTGGATGTCCAAGCCAAACATCACATCACTGGAAGTTAACATGAAAACATTTGGAACTGCTGAATTTACTCATTCAATGCCAGGAAATGAGCAGATAGTTTTTCAACAAAATGAAACCGACAAACCACGGTTAGTTAAATTCACACTTACTTGCTTTGTGTCTTGAATATGGTTCATGTTTTTCTCATTGTTTTAAGAATGAGTTTTAATGATCTTAATAGATAAGTTTTTGGGACTTTCTTTCATTGCTGAATGTAAATTTTCCATGTTTCAACTCATTTCATCTTCATTCTTGCACAAATTTTACTTTCTTTAAAGAAAGTTTTCAAACTGTTTAATTTAGATTATACATAAATACATAATAGAAATTTAAAAAAATGTTATTGGTGGATGGAAAGGTTCAAAAACATTAAATTATACATTTAATGTTTTTTAACCTTTCCATCCACCAATAACCTTTCTTTTAAAATTTCAAAATGTAAATAGCAAAATGTTTTAACACATTTTACTTTCCCTAAACTGTTTTTTTTGTAAAATTTTCAACAATAATTAACAATCAATCCAGTTCATTACTTGACAATGTCAAAACCTTTTCTAATTTTATTCTACAAGGTTGGACTAGGGAATCTATAAAAAGATTTTAAAATTAAGTAGTATGCTAAAAATAAGTATTTTGTGTTTAATTCCATTTAAATTATTTTTTAGTGTTGATCACACATACAAGTTATATTACGGAGGTGGTCAAAAACGTCCTGATGGTCAAGCTTCTCGCACAATATTCAGTACTCAAGGTGATGTGATTGGCCTTGTAGCAGAAGGTAATAGAAAAGATGTAAGAAATGCAGTGGAAATCGCCCAAAAGACAGCAGCAGGGTAAGAAAGTGACTAGATAATTTTATTTTAGTTAAACTACTACTTTATGTACATTAAAATAATGAAATTTTCATGCAATAGGTGTTTTTATATTCTTATTTCACTTTATTGCCCTTTCAAAATTAAACCAATAATAGATCTTCTCTTCTATATTGTTTTGTAAAAGACAAAAGGACAATTTTGTTTGCTAAATATATTTGTTCATGGAAATGGTGCTTAAATTCATTTATTTTAATGGTAAAAGCAGCTTATTGTCCAAATTAGCTTATAGTCTTTTACTTACAGTGTACAAAATATCTTTTTCACTGTTCACTTATATTGTTTCCTTACAAACAATTAAAATCAATAAAAGTATGTTTTTTCTTTAAAAATAAATGTTTTAACAATTTTCATTTTGCTAATTTGTCCCCTTTATTGAAGTATTTCTCAAGTTTCTATTTTATGTTGTTTCTAACATTATTGTTACAATTAGTTTATTTAAAATAAAAAGATGACTACATTCCTTCCATTGAAATATAAGACAAAAAAGTTTCTTTGAGACAAAGTTACTGAGCAATATTTATTATTATTGGATGAGTATGGAACAAATTATTTTTATTAAATTTGACTAGTTTTTATTTTAATTTTAGTTGTTTTTATAAGATGGCTCAAATTGAAAGTTGTATTTAATAAAAATAAAAGTTACTGAGAAATGGATCTTTGAAAAAAACCTAAAGTACTTGTATCAGGAAGTATATTCAACTGTAAAAGATATGCTTCAAAATGTCTTGAAAAAAATATAGTTAATGCATGGCTGCTTAAAAATGATTTTACTTATTTCAAAACCTTTTCTTTTAATCATTCAGTTATTGGATGACCTTCAAGAAGCTCCCAAGTATTGTTTGCTTTACTATGGTGTCCAAATGCATTAAAAAAAATGTTACTTTGTCAGTTATTCTTGGATATATTACAGCAGCAATTTACCATTGTTATTTTCTCTAGCTCAGGGGTTGGGAACCATTTCAACCTGAAGAGCCATTTTTAGCTAAAAAAAAGAGAAGAAATTGAGACTATCAGAGCCGTATAATTTATTATAAACAAAAATAAATACAAGAAAACATAAATTTAGCTAAGTTTTTTCTTACTCAATGCAATTTTGGGTTTTGAATCTTCTCTGAAATTGCTTCAATGTCCGGATCATAAATGAAACAAATCTAAGATGCAACGACAACAAAAAAAACGTTATGAAATGAAAATTAATCATTAAAGTCTTTGACGAAACTGAACCGAAAAACAAAATGAATCAATGTCCGGTTATTAGATTACCAATGGAGGGCTCATTTTTTAGAAGTACCCTTAAATTAAATTTTTATAGACCCAACTGGCACCCACCAGTCTACCGGACACTAAATACGCTCTGGAAAATAATTTATTTGTTTGCTCATAACATACATTTTTTTTCTTTCTCAGTGCCTAAGAGCCACTCAAGCTAAAGAGCTGCATGTGGCTCTGGAGCCGTAGGTTCCCAACCCCTTCTCTAGCTGAATAGGGCTTTGACTTTTTGAAATTTGTCTATTTTCTTAGATGAGTTGTGGAGAATTGGTTTCACATATCTTGCTCTACTTACACTCACTATTTACAAGGCCATTACTACAAGTTTTATGTTATTGCTTGCTAATAAATTATCCTCTTCTTGATATTAAATTAGTTCCTTTTATTTGTACTTTATTTGAAGCAGGATTTATTTCTAAATTATTCTTTACAGATGGGCGAAGAAGACATCCCGTCTTCGATCACAAATCATGTATTATATTGCTGAAAATTTGGAGTTACGCCGTGATGAAAGTGCCCAGCTTTTACACAAAATGACGGGTAGAAATTATGAAAATTGCCTTGAAGAAGTTGACCTATCAGTTGAGCGATTGTTTTATTGGGCAGCTTATTGTGATAAATATGGAGGCATTGTTCAGGTAAGATTTGTTTTTAAATACAGTATAAGATTTGGTTTAGTAAGCTTAGCAGAGTGTATTTCTGAAATTGTATTTTGACAAACTTTATTCTCACCAGAGTCATCATCTGATGAAAACTTTGTTGGTGGCATAGCTGTTATTTTTTCCATCATATAAATTCCATATTTTAAATTCTGGTCAACAGGGTTGTGTGGTTACCGTCACCTCAACCTATTAGCCTTCTCTAAACCATCACTTCTGCGGTATCGTGCACAGACTGATTTTTGAAGAAAATCTTTTTGGGAAAATAGTGCGCCTCATATGTCATAAAATATGCTAAGTTTATGAAAATTGTTGAACTATTGGTATTGATACTTGGGATCTATACATAGCGCTCACGACTTGTCAAAAGTGAGTTATTTAGGTGAAAAAGCTTTACATGTATACACTAATACCTTGAAGAGTGCAGGTTTTGATGTAGTATGGTCATGGTATGTCTGTACAAATTAATGTAACTAATTATAAGCTGAAAAAAACACATTAAATTATAATAAGATTTTGAACAGTGCAGTTTTGAACAGTACAGAAAATCTTGGAATAAATTAACAGCACTATTCAATGTATATCAATATGGGTATTTTCTGAGTTTTTAATTCCTATTGAATTTTTTCCTCCTCTTTTGCAGGAAACTACTTTGTATGGTCTAACAGTGAAACTCCATGAACCAGTTGGAGTTGTGGGCATTGCGTGCCCTGATGAAAATCCCCTACTTAGCTTTATTTCCTTATTTGCCCCGGCTGTGGCTCGTGGTAATGTAGTTGTGATCATTCCAAGTCAAAAATATCCACTGGCTGCTATGAATATGTATCAGGTAAGTTCTTAGTCTCACTTTCTGCTTGTGATGTAGCAGTAATCCCACAAATGTTTATTTCTCTTCTTGAATCAGGTACTAAAAAGAAAACGAATTAGGTCCTTCCCTCATTATACAATACTTATAATGTATGAAGACCATCTCAGCATCAATTTTGTGATCAATGATTCATTCATATATAGTCCATTTCTGGTTGTGGGCGGGTTTAGTGATGGATATTAAGTGTTTTAAATAGTAGAGATTCGGATGATATGTCTTGAAAGCGGATGTTTATTTTTCAAGTGCTTTCAAGACATATCCGAATCTCTACTATTTAAAACAATATCTACTTAATTTAATTATTAATCACTAAACCCACCCACAATCAGACATGGAATATGTATAACAGACAATTTTTTGTATCTCCATCACTTTTTCTGAAGAAGCCAGAATGAACTGGCGAAATGTCAAAATAAACTAAGAAATCTCATTTGTACACAACAAGGTCTTCTGAATTGTCATTTCAATCTTTCATTAGCACATTTATTTCTAGTTAAACTTAGCTCATTGGTTGAAGATCAGACATTCTATAGGCATGTGGACAAGAATATATCCTGTTTTGTTCAGAAGTGACAGTCTGGTTAGTGCTTAAGTAATTTTCATTTAAAACAATTTTCTTCTCCAGATCTTCGATACTTCTGACGTTCCTGGTGGTGTAATCAATGTTTTAACTGGTGATCGTGATCACCTCACTAAGTATTTGACAGAGCACCAAGACCTGCAGGCTATGTGGTATTTTGGATCAGCCGAGGGTTCCAAATTTGTGGAGTACACTTCAGCTGACAATTGCAAAAGAACATTTGTGAATTATGGACAACCTAGAGATTGGACCAACCCTGAACAGGGTCAAGGAGAGGAGTTTTTGTATCATGCAACACAATGCAAAAACATATGGCTCCCTATGGGAGATATTTTTGCAAACTAATTCTCTTCTTATTAACCTTAAGTATTTAAAGTCAGTGAGAAGAATAAAAACACTATAGTTGAAATGGTTCTTCGGACGATTGAACTCCTTCTTGTTATTTGTGTTGTAAACGGCTGATCCATTCTTCGGCCTTCTTCAGGTGTAAAATCCGAGTGTGATGGGTTAAACAGAAATGGTGTTTCAGTGTCTTTGACCAGGGCCATGTGCTATAATGGCTATCCCCCTTTAAACATAATTTCTGTTTAACCCATCACACTCAGATTTTACACCTGAAGAAGGCCAAAGAATGGATCGGCCGAAACGTTGTGTTTACAACACAAATAACAAGGAGTTCAATCGTCCGAAGAACCATTTCAATATTAATGACCCTTCTCAAAACTATAGAAAATAACACTATAGTTTTTTCCAAGATTAGTGTATGTTTCCTAACATTTCAACAATTTAATGTGAAGAAACGGTTCAAGATCAGTTGTAAATGATTTTACATATTGGAATTAGTAGGTACAAGCTGCATTCCTTTACAAGGGCACCAAGATTTTGTGCACTTAGTAACTTGTGTATCTCTTCATGACTCATTGACATAACACAATTGTGCTATTCAGAGTTGCATACAGGCAAGACAAACTTTATGCTCAGTGTGCTAACGGTTAAAGTTCTGAAACCACTGATCAATAAACGCATCAGCGGATCAAATACAGATTTATAATTTTCACATTGATTCAGTGTAGTAACTGTATCAAGTACTGATCAAGTTGCCCCCAGACATTCCTGGTAATTACTATTTGAAGCATTACTGAATCCTATATAAAATCTATCTTTGCCATTTTATTACTAAATGGGTATCACAAATTCATATGGTTGCCTAGTTTCAGAATGGAATACAATAATTATTAAATGTGGTTAACTTAAAAAGAATTTCTATTAAAACAAAAAAACAATAATTCAGAGTTTCCAGATATTTTTTTAAAGAGCCATTCCAATCAGAAATATGTTTGACCAACTAAACCAGTTTGGAAATAAATTACTCTAATCAATACAGACTTGTGGACTGAGAAAACCAGCTCACAGATTTATTTTTTTAAATTGGAGTCACAGAATTTTAAAACTTGTCTCATTCTTTCTTTGAAGCAAGTGGTTATCATCAACCATGTACTATTTTGCTGAATAAATTACTTCAAGGAAATCGTCTAGTTTTTTCCTTTTCATGAATCATGTCAGAATACATCACCCACTCCTAATTGTGCTATATCAACAGTGCATGTCATATTTGTCCCATCTAATTTTGTGATGGAATTAAATCGAAATGTACAAAATTAACTTATTTACACAAATCTTTTCAGAAAATCATCTTCTCTCTATAAAACTCAATTCTCTTCAAGAGTTCTGCTGTTTTAATAATTCTGGTTATTTTCGGTACCAAAAATAACCGGAATTATTAACCAAAAAACACATTTGTAAAAAAGTGTCATTTTGAACTTGTTCCTTCCCTCAAATCTTTGTACACCTTCAAACTAGATACAAATTATGTGGAAACCTGATCTATTTTAAATCGTCTGTTAATATCTGCTGACAAACCATTCACCTCAGATCAGAAGGGGAGATAATCCAAGCTTTCACAGTTTTACCCAAAATAGGCTGGTATTGAACTTCTGCCTCCAGACTCGCTCCATTTCCAAATTTGACGCTATTCCAATGCCTGTTTTGGGTAAAGCCTGGATTCTGGCAGATGTACCAGCGGTCGTCCAACAACGATTTCTATAGATTGCATGCTGAACTTTTTCAAGATTCTTGTCATTTTGGCCATTTGTATTTTACCTAAAGCTTCTGCCATAGTTCTTTTTATCAGCCATCATGTGAGGAGAAAAAACAAAATCAAAATGCTGACAGGGTTCCTGCACCTTAAGGACAATGACCTAGTTGATTGAGGTTTGTGTACAATTCAATCCAATCACAGTCCACATAGGGATGTATGTAAATCATACAGTGAGAGATACAGAAAAGCAATAATAACAAACTTCCATCTTTTATCAAGAACATAAATCAAAGTCATTGTTATTATTAATTTACTTGACAAAAAAAGCTTCTCGACACATTACAAGGTTCTTTACCTATTGTTTCTTTAGTTCTTCCAATTTCAGGGAAATACTTTTTTCAATGTCCATCAAGTCTTCACCTTTTTCTTTGGCATGATATCTTAAAGCATTGGACTTGTTTATAAGAGGGTCAGATTGCAGTTCTTTTCAGCAGCTTATGCATTCTCATCTGCTTCTCTATGATGTCTTCCTCTTCTTGCACTGTTCCACCACCCTTTTCGACCCCTTCCTCCCCCAGGTGCAGTCTATAACGCTGCATGGCACTTCTGGCAAATGACAGTAATTCTTTACTAATGGTGACATTGCAGACTCCTCCAACAACCCTCAGATGATCATTTACAAGTCAATAAGTGAGCTATCTTTCTGGTTTTCAACCACTAGTTCTTTATTAATTGAGAAGCACCTTTCAACATCAGCCTGCCTGTGTGGCAAAGATAGCAATATCTTCACCACTGCCCTTCTAATGCAATAGAAGGTATCCAATCTGTCTCACGATTGAAAGAATCAAACAGTGTTAGGGAACCTTTCTTTCTACTGTCACAACCGCGAGCTTGGATGTAGCCTGCAAGCATGTAGATAGGGTTTTCTTACTATTTATTGGTTGAGAAGCAACAAACTCAGAGTTTAATCAGATTGATGTGTGCACAATGGAGTACTTGATAGGTGACACTCTCCAGCGGTTTCTTACGCACACTGGTTAAGAAAGCTTGGCATTCCTGTTTGAACTTCAGAACACCCCAATCACTGATTGCTCCTTTTCTTTTCAATTCTTGGCAATAAATCTCACGCCGATTTTTGAGAGATCTTTCAGGATGTTCTTTTCCTCAACACTGACTTTACTCATCCTTACGGCTGTTATATCAGCAAGTACTTCCTCTTTCATGAAGCACTGCATAAGGCTCTTCAACAAATTTTCAGAAGCAAGAAATGGTATCATAGGAGCATCAGTTTGATATTTTGCAAGAAAGGGTTCCAAATCATTTGCCAGAGATAAAGAATTCTCACTTTGCGGCAAACAGTAGATCTGCAATGGCTTCTCATACTGTTTCATGTCTTTGCTTTGTTCACTTTCTTTTGTACTCTCAACATATTGCTGTAACTGGTGTAATTTGAAGAGCTTGTTGCATAGCACTTGTTTTCAAGCCACCTGGGCTTGCAAAACAACAGTGGAAATTCTATTGAACCAGTGCCTGTGTAGTCTTCTGACCTTGCAGGAGAATCTTTGAACAGAGTGCATACTCTACAAGCCACAACTTTTAACAAGTTCTTTCCCGTTTGCTCCTTCTTCACATCGTTGCACAAATGATCATATACTTTCCAGTTAATATTGGGCCCATCCATTGAAATGTGTCAAATTGGAAATACCAGGTAGCATTCTCTCATGAAGATTGCATGGCCTAGAAATTCAGAACCCGCATACCTTGTCTTAACTAACTCTTCATCCCAGAATCTAGCATGAATATCAAGTTGCTGCAGTTGTAAATATTTGTTTAAACTTTCATAAAAGAGGACATAATTACCAGCCTTTTTACTTTTAGCAATGATTTCAAGTAAGGGCCCGGGCTATAAGTTATGAGCTGTTTTGTTCTCCCCTACACTGAAAGCGACCATCAATTGAAATAAACTAGAAGTGTTCTTGGCAGAATGAAATGAATAGTGTGATTCAACAACTTTAAGTGTCCTCAGGAATGCATCAGTTGTGAAAGGAAATATGTTTGCAGAACTTGATGACGATGCTGAAACTTGTTCATCACTTTTGCTTGGTGCGAAAAAATGAAGATATAGGCCTATGTGAATTAGAAGTGGACAAATCGGACGGTTTGTGCTTCAGTCCTTTCAGTCCTGCCTCCCCCATATTGCTGGTGTCAAATGACTTGCAACAGAGTACACTTTGCCGTGTAAGGATTTGGGTCTTTTGCGAGCCACTGGCTGTAAATAGATTTTTCAGAATGTACGTTTCCTAGGCATTGTCTGTTCAAGATATTCAAAATTTGTTAATGCAAATTAAGTATTGTTTATTTTTCTTTCGACCAAAAATTGACTTCAAAATGGCCAAATTCTATGCTGGTTATCCCTTTATTTTTTGACAAAACTTTTCCTTTCCAGCAAAAACAAGAAAACTGAACATTTTTCTAATTTTAATAACGATGTCAAAATAGGGTGTCAACGATTGCTTCGGATGGTAAGAAATAAATACAAAACCTCTGGATAAAACAGCAAACTCTGTTAACACCTATTAAAATGAAACTAGCATACAATTTCCAAGCCTCAAACTAGGACAGTTTTCCGGTACTTGAATAATAAAGTGCTTTCATAACCTCACTCCCTCCCCATAAGCTTTAGTGCCGATACAAAAAAAAAAAAAAAAGGATTCATCTGGACTTTGCTCAGCCTGTTCATACTAGACATTTTGCACACAATGAGTGGAAGATTGTTTTATTTTAAATAGGTTTTGAGGAGGAGGGGGGGGTGTTTCAATATGTAAGTTCACGTTTGCTTGTTTTTTTTTTTGTTGAAAATTGACATTTTTAGTGATCACAGCCCAACAAAAGGTGAGAGAAGTAGTGATTCATAATTTCCCTTAGAATGCTAGGAAGATTGAAAAATGGTTAATTTGGCAACATTGGATTGTCTACAACAGAACACGTCTCTTCAATCAGATTCATGCATTCTATGACTCGCCTACCTCTCTTCAGTTGAAGATCAAGACTAAATTGATGACATTTTATAATGCGAGAGGAAATGAATGAGGAGTCACTGATGTTTGCTACTGATTTCAGTAATAAAGTTGGTGTTTAAAATTTTTCTACCCATAAATAACAAACCATACTTGGTAACACCAAGACAACCACTAAAATCTCATTCAGTTGGTGATTAGAAATATTTGATTCAGTATGTCTTACACCTATAGCTGCCGCCACATGGTTCCGGCACCTCCAGGAAAGGATGAATAAAAGTTAAGAATCTCAAAAACAAAACCCAAACATGGCTCCATTATTACATCTTATCGTTAAAGAATGTATGTTATGTGATCGGGGCACATACATAACAATCGTGTAGAATTCGGTTAACTATCTGTTTTGTTACATTTCCTGACAGTTTTCAGAAAAATAAGCTACAGGAAACACTTCAGGTCACTTGGTGCAACTCAAGATTTCCACTCTTTTCTAGAGATCAGTTTCTTTTTATACCTGATGTTGCTTGACATGTTAAAATATTTTTTTTTTTTTTTTTTT
>VCCN01001495.1:1355633-1368231 GCA_006491835.1 Architeuthis dux | reverse complement strand
AAAAATACTGTCCCATTTTCTGTGATCTAGTTGGTATGATAGACAGGGATTGCACAATACACTGTTCCTCTGTGGGAGTCTGATTTAAGACATGCTGCCTATGGTTATAGTTTATTTGATTTTCAACCTTTTTCATCTCACGGTAGTGAGTCAGGCACTAAAACAGTTGAAACACATCAGATTAGATCATTTAAAAGAAAATGAATGACAATTTGTTCATACTTTTAACTTATGAACACATTACCATTCAATGTTTGTAGGGAGAAAGGAAAGAAGATTTTTCTAGGAAACGATATTTCAATTGAGAGATGGTCTTCCACCAGATCTTATGTAGTTTAAAAAAAATATATATATTTTCAAATGAATAACCAGCATTTTATTGAAATCGGTTCATTAGTTGATTTTTTTGTAAAAATGTTATCCTTTGTTTTGTGATAAATTTCATTCTAGTACAAATGATTACAGCTCACTCCTTGTAAGGAAAGTTTTCAGACTTTAATTAAATGATTTAAAATATTCTACTTTTGTTGCCACAAATTACAACACATTGTCAAAGAGTATCCTAAATGCATTCATCTTTCTCCCCCTTCATAAAATACTGTAGGTTACACAGGCAACTGGTTATAAAAGGCTAGGCAGTCATGATAAGTCTCATACTTATCTTATGACTGGCATTTCAACACTATGGAATTCAAAACAGCCATCTAGGCCTTTAATGAACATTTATTGTATCATTGAAAAGAGGAGTTGAATGTGCTCCATACAAGTACCAGTAATGTTAATTTTGTATCAATACCGAGAATGCTGTCACATGTTTGAGAGAGGATTGACCTGCACAAAACTCGTGGAACATTAGTTGAAAAATCGCAGTCTTACATGCTTAGAAATTATAATTGATCATAGAATAATGCGAACACCCGATTGGAGGTGTGTGTTCACAGCATTTCCACAACATAACCGAGAGCGGCCTATTCAAGACTCATCCATAAACCATCATGTGAATGTTAATACGCTCCTGAACATATCTTTGCCCTTTCAGATGGCAATATTATCCGCTTTGGGGAGAGCTCCGATCGATAGCCTAGTAGTTCATTCCCAGCTAAAGGAAAAGAGAACGCTACAATGATTTTCCAGGAGGCGCAGGAATCCTGGCAACTACATCCAGTTTGCACACCACATTCAAATCCTGATTTTTTTTTTTTGAGGAGGCTGGGGAAAATCTTCATATCTGTTTATTATTCTTGGACTTACATATGTAGCCAGCTAGCTACAATCACAGTTGCCACTTCATGAACTCAAGTTTCCTAGGAATGTTAGTGAATAAAGATTCTACAAAATGCAACAAGGAAGAAGAAACAAAACAAAAAGTTCACTGCCAAATTCAAAATCATTTTATTTTGAAGGCAAATCACATTAGGTGAGTTCTTTTTTTTCTTTATCTCGGGATATAATGTTTATCGAGCGGCAGTGGAGACTTGCCAAACACGGATATTGTTATCCGTGTAGCCAGCAAACAGAGTCTGACCATCAGCAGACCAGGCAAGGCATGTGCAAAGTGGCTGTGACTTGGTACTCTGGGTGATCACTTCTGGACGCAGTTCGTCAACAACGTTCTTGCCTTCAAGATCCTGAAATTGAAAAACAAAAACAGTAGTTAACATCCATGAGAAACATTTCAGAAACGGGTTGGTTTATTAAAAATGGAAAGTTTGGTGAATTTATTAAAGTTATTACAGCCACTCTTAAAGTGTTTCATTACTAGGTCTGTTGGTTAAAAAAAATAAGAAAAGAAAAAAAAAAAATGTATTACTGATGTCTTAAAAGTTGAAAATAAACATACCCAGATCTTGATGCTTGGTCCAGTTGCAGCACACAGCCAATATCTGTTAGGACTGAAACACAAGGCATTAATTACATCACCACCATCCAAGGTGTATAAATGTTTGCCTTCTCCAAGATCCCACAACATAGCTTGGCCATCCTGTTTAGGAAAAAGAAAAGAAAATCCAGTTAAATAACTTTAATTGGTGTGCATGTATATATACATATTTATAAAATATAGGTAACCTCTAACTCTCATACAATGAGTGTTTTCATTTTTTTTCTTCTCAATAGCTAATACATGTAAATATTTCTTAATCATTGAGTAAGAGGTGAAAAAAGTTTACAATCAAGTATCTGTGATCAACTTCTTTTAATAACAAAAGTTAAGAACGTCTTACCTTGCCGCCAGAAGCACAGAGTGATCCATCAGGAGAAACAGTCACAGTATTCAAATAGCCAGTGTGTCCATAGTGGTTGGTCTTCAGCTTGCAGTTGGTAAGATTCCAAACCTACAAAATTAAAGTCTCATCTTAAAACTAGGATCTTAAAAACATGATCAATCTCAAGAGAGATGAACTTCATGCCCTCATAATTGCAGGAGTCATTTCACTGATTATCAAATAACATTTATTTTCTTAATCACTGGGCAAAAAGAACATTTCAATCTCCACAAATAATTAAATACTTTTTAATTGATTGATTTAGCGGCATATCAACCCTTGATGGGTCATTTAATGCCGAAATCAGTTTAAATATTTTTTTTAAATAAGTAGTTTTGCGACTGGTGAAAAAACAGGTGGCCCCCGTTTTTTTTGGGGGGGGGGTCTTACCCCTCTGCAGGGGATGCAGTCGACTTATTCTAGGCCCCAAATACTTAAGATGCATGTTATAATGCTGAACTGAAGTACTAAGTCTCCAAGTGTTCCAGAATTCACTAATTTTTACAATTAGCTTTTCATGCTAGAAAAATATATTATAGAAATGGTTTTAATTTAGATCCATATGAAAGTGTCATTTCTATACAATTACAGAATTTAAAATCCCATCTACAAAAAGGTTTTGAAGTGAAAATTCATTAGGATAACCGCACTACGTATAAAGTTATTTTGAAAACTTACCTTGACAATTTTGTCCCATGAGCAAGACACAATAATTGGGTTGGCAGTGCTGGGAGAAAATCTTACACAGGACACCCAATCAGGATGGCTATCCTCCTGTAAAGAAAGCGGACAAATTTTAATTGCAGCAGATTTTAGAACAAAAAGAACATTTTCCTAATTGAAGTTAATTCAATAGCTATAAAATAGTTTAAATCGGCTCATTTCCCAAATCACCATTCATGAAATATTTATGTAAACTCAAATTAACTACAAATAGATAAAGCTAGTTAGTATATAAAATGGCTTATGCATCCTCTATCATTTATAAATAGATTGATCTCCCTTTATCTCTGGATTTAGATAATCATAAAATAACCAGACCATTTACCCTCCCTACCCTCCAATAAGCTTTCAATGTTTATGAAAGATATTCAATGCCCTCATATGAAAGATTTTTTTCAAATGGTTTCAATAGCTAATACATGAAATTTATTAATCATTGGGCATTTTTCAAATTATAAAATAAGCTGATGCTGTTAGATTTAGAGCTGAATAATTCATAAGCCTAACTTACCAAGTAGGAAACTTACATATGAAAAATTCAGTTACAAAAAAGGTGAGAAAAACTGAAATCAACAATGGAAAATTTAAAGGTGGTGGAATAAAATGACCAAAACTTCAATTGGAACCATTTCAAATCTATGAGTATCTGGCAAGATCAGGACAGGGGCATATGAAGTCTGCATTATATTTAAAGGGTATGAAATGGAATTGTTTTTGCATCGGATCACTGATAAAAATTGAATTTTTATAATCAGAGATCTACAGAATGGCTGACTGGAAATGACATGGCAAAATAATTGATTACACACCAACATCCCTGAAAGGTTATGTATGGTGAGTATTTTGGTGGAGATATCTTCCTTCAAAGTAGCCAAGAAAGGCACAAACATTGCATTCAAAACTCAAATAACCAGTTTGGTGAATAAAAAAGGGTGTCATTTTGCTGCACAATAATTCTGGTCTTCCAGTTGCAAAAATCACATTACCCAACCTCTTCCCTACAGATGACAGTTCACCTGTCACTAACATTCTAAACCAATGTTTTTCAAACTTTTACTTGGGAACTCTTTACAATAATTACATTTTCTAGGGAACAAAACAATTTTCCTTTCTACATATGTAACTATTGGATTTTGGCCTTGTTTATGGAATTATCCGAATGTGTATAAATGCAAACAGAAAATACACACATGAATGGAAAAGTAAGAATGAAGTTCACTGAGGGGAAATAGACATGAATGACGGAACAGCAAAATTTGAAATAGCAAAAATGTCAATTTTTCTATTATATAAAAAGTACAATAAAGTAAAAGCTGTGAAGGAAGTGTTTATGTAATGACAAATTATTAAGTATATTGCGAATATGTCACTTTGTTTTGTGGAAATGGCTGAGCGCAACAGTTTGAATACTGCTATTATAGACCAACTTTCTTACAAGCAAGAACTTTTCCAGTGAGGATCAAATTGAAGATAATTTTACTGCTTCTTTGAATTAACAATTCTTTAGGAAGGGAAGCAATGCCCTGCTATCAAGGTGGAATAAAATGCATACAAGTATTTGATTGAACATATTTTTCAAAATATTAGAAAATTCGAATAAGCTGATAGCAACAATTCTGAATCTCTAGTGAGATTAACTTTATGCCCTCATAATTGCAGGATTCATCTCAGTAATCATCGAATGTATATACTTTTTAATCACTGGGCAAAAAGAACACTTTAATCTCTTCAATTACTGTATACTGCCGGTATACAAGACATGATTTACAAAGGATGTCAGAGGACTGGCACCAACTGCAATATATTCAAGCCTCATAGATATCCATTTCAGCTTCTGTAGATGGTTATTAAGTCACAATACCAGTGCAATGGATGCATTGTAATATATGCATAATTTTTGTTCATTTAAAAGTGAATCTTATATGCTTGTAAATATTGTAAGTAAATACTTTAAGATGTTTCACAGGGGATTCTTTACTGTTCACTGCAAACCCATACCAATAGTTTATTTGTACAACCAAGATTTTGGTGTTTGGCCTCTTGGCCATAATATAGTATGGGTCTTATAGAATGACAAATACAGTAAACGCCCTCATTCCAACCTAATTTTCCAAGGTTTTTTTCTTGTTGAGCAATAGTAATCACTTCATAAAAACATCTAGATTTTTGTTAAATATTTGAATTCTAATAAAGTCCCCACATTTACACAATTTCCATATCAACTAAGGTTGAAAAATTAGTCCAAGAACCATTGAAAAGCCCCCCCGTCAAAATCATTCATACACAAGCATAATGATAAAGTTAATTCAATTTTTATGAAAGATATTCAATGCCCTCATATGTAAGATTTTTTTCAAATGGTTTCAATAGCTAATACATGAAATTTATTAATCATCGGGCATTTTTCAAATTATAAAATAAACTTGCTTTTAGATTAGTTATCTTTTGCTCGTGAAAGGCAAAGAATTCAATTGAGTTTACTAGAAACTATTGAGGAAAAATTAATGTGTGGGTTATTAATTTGCTATTTGATGCCACAAGAAGTAAAATAAATGAATGTAACAAACCGTAATAGTGTATTTGCAGACACCAAGAGTATTCCACAGCTTGATAGTTCTGTCACGAGAGCCAGACACAATTTGACGATTGTCAGCAGAGAAAGAAACGCTGAGAACATCCTTGGTGTGGCCAACAAAGCGACGACTGGTAGTTCCTCTAGGATAGTAAAAAATAGAAATTATGTTCATAGTACCATTTTATGATGGCAGTAATAAGTTCTTTCAATTCTTTCACAAGATAATGTCCTCATATACAATATTTTTTCAAATTGTTTCAATAGCTAATACATGAAATTTATTAATCATTGGACATTAATAATTGTATTTTAAATTTTAATTTCATAGAGCATTAAATATTTTAAAAGCAATAAATTTTTTTTGAAGGGAGAAATAAAAAAATTGAAGCTTTGAAAGCATTAGATTCAGGTATTTTAAAGTAATTTATAAACCTTTCTACAAAGAAAGACTGCATTATTCCAAAATAACCATCTTAACTAAGGTTTTCATCCCTATTTGTAAGGATTTGACTAAATTGCATCAAAAGTTACTGGAAATATTATAATGCATTAGAAAAAGCTAACATGACTGAAAATTAAGTGGGTAATAGAATTTTAGCCCTCTTAAGGTATCTTATTTAAAAGCAATAACTGAACAAAGATACAAAAACTTAAAACTTCAGCCATTCTTACCTCTTAAAACTATAATTCCAGGTAAAACACATTTTAAAATTTGCCTAAGAAACACTAGTTATTTACCATTGTCATTAAATTTTGATTTAGTTTTACATAAAGATTTAAATAAGTGTAGTATATATCTTAAAACACATTTTAGTTGAGATTGCAATGGAGTTAATCATTAGCTTTTGCCCTCATAATTGCAGGAGTAATTTCACTGATCAAAATAAGTATTTTCTTAATCACTGGGCAAAATTTTAATCTCTTCAAATAATTAAATACACAAGAATTCAGTTGAATGTATCAATTAAAACTAATGAGGAAAAATGTGTGGGGAATTGTTTTTCTATAAAATTCATGACTTTACAATTGTTTATGTCTGGCTGAAATAAACTAATCAAGGAGTTAACTTGAACATAAGATCTACTTGTTCTAAGTTCCATGCATTTTATCGGACCAAAAAAAAACAATTCAGTTTTAAGTAATAACACGCATTAAATAGAAGATAAAATTGTTACTACCTTACTGCACTCACAATAAAAATGATTTCCAGCTATAGCAACTGTCTATATTTTTATCAAATCAGTAGAAATGCATTGGAAAAATAACCAAGCTACTTACTGGTTTAAATCCCACAAGCGCAAAGTGGCATCCCAGGAGCTGGAGAGAGCAAAGTTACCATCAGAAGACATGACAACATCAGACACAAAGTTGTTGTGTCCTTTCAGAGATTTCTTTGCATATCCAAACTGATGTTGCTCATCTTTGGTTAACTGCCACAAAATCAGAGTCTTGTCTAAAAAAGAAAGCGAATATTCATTTAAGTAAAAAGACAATAAAATGCAGTAAAAATATCTGAAATGAAAAGGAAGGTTTTGTTTTTATTGAGCCTTAAAATCCAACATGAAATTTGTTTTATCCATCCATATTATTTGTACATATTACATCTCATGTGCTTAGAACAAAAAAAATGACAGTGCTTGTATACATGTCACAGTCAACCCTATATCCCAAAGACTGTACTAATTTGTTTTGCTATAAAACTTTCAATGACATTGTTTATGCCTGGTTGAAACTCATCAATGAGTGAATTGGTGGGGGTGTGGGGGAATAAAAGATCTATTTGCTCTAACGCACTATATCAACCCAAAAAAACAATTCGGTTTTAATTATTACGTGCAACCATCCTGGAGAAGGGGGGGGGGTCATACAATTTAAGAGATTCCAATTTTAACATCCTATATAAAAAAGGTGAATTGTAAAAAATAGGATGATGCTGCATGACTAAATTTGAACTTAGCATGCTGATAAGACGTCGTCCATGCCAGACGAGTTCCCAAATATATGGGTGGGGGTTTAGAGTTCAAATCTGGTCGGAGGCTACTTATTTATTAGCCAACCAGCTTACTCAAATGTTGTAGAATGTAAAACGATCTGAGCATTGCAATAAAAAACAATAAGAAATAAGGGGGAAAAAAAAAATATGTTAAAATAATGAACATATTTCATCTAAGAAATTCGGACAACTCTAGTTTATCGGCACTTCTGACATAAGATCCCGCCCTAAAAAAAAGTAATTTGTGCTTTCACTCCATGAAACATACCATCCCTCAGGGAATTTGTCAGTTTTGAAAAAGTTAATTTTTTTTAAGGTTTCAGAGAGGGGGGTTCTATTTACAATGCAATTATAATGCCAAAATGAACCCATACTTTCCGCCATTTTTACGAAGTAAGGTTACTTCCCTTAACACGAAATATGTGAAAATAAAAACTGAAAACAATAAAAGACATCATTTTCGGGTTGTGTAATCATCATTTTTACTGAGGATACGGTTTGACATTATTGTACGTGGAGCCTTGGATTTTTTCCTCCACGTGGAATTTTCAAAGTGTATCTCGTATACGTGTGTTAACTTCACACCTTAAGTAGTCAAATGAAAAGGTCTTATTTGATCTAATTGTTCATAATTTTAACGAGTTTTTATATCAGTTTATACATAAATGTTTTCCTTTTGCATAAAAAACCAGGACGATCTGTACTGTGATACAAATACACCCGATGTTTAAAAGATGGCGGTTGGCACCGACAGAGTCTTAATACAGTCATACGGTTTTAGGTAAATTAAAATCTGTGAATGGGTATAAATAAAAGTTTCTAAATATAAAGTTTAACAACTTACGTAAAATGAACCCTCTAATTTACTTCCATGAAATGTGGAGTAAAATCGACAGTCTGATTTATTGAATCGGTAAATGCAACACGAAATACTTATGACAATATGAACATTAGATTTTCAATTGTACTTTACCAGAAAACTACATTCTTCACTTGGAATACTTGTTACCACATTACTCAAAAGAACTTGTAGAGAAAAGGTTATAACTTATTTCACTGGTCTTAAAAGAAAGAGAATCAAATATTTTAGATATAGCTTATATTTTAATGGGACACGAGACAGTATGAATATCAGCACAGTAGGGGGAAAGATGTGATAAAAGAAAAAAAAAACCTTGAAAAAATAGAGCAGTAAATCTAAAGCACTTTGTGAACGAGTTATCAACGTTACATGTTTATATATAAAAAAAAAACCCTCTTCAGTCAAAAGTATCAGTTTTATTGAGTCTTAGGGAATATTTCGTTGATTAAGAAGGAATAGTAGTTTAGCTGTATGAAAGGCATTACAGCTCAAGAGATCTCTCTCTAAGTAGGTAATATGCACATGTGGTCGCAGGTGAGTTTAGCCGGGTTGCTTTTTAGACGGACAAATATCGTTAAAATATAAACACAATAAAAAATTAATATATTCTACGATTTGTAATCCTTACTGAAAACGAAGAATTGATTAGTATTCAAATCTTGATTCCCACCAGCGAACTTTACGTGTGTAACTATTAGACATATACGTATAAGGAATCACATTTTTATTTAAGGAAAAACTCACCTCTGGAAGCAGAAACAATATTATCTTGATTAATTGGGTTGGTTGCAATCTGCGTAACCCAACCTCCATGACCCTTAAGGGTCCCACGAAGAGTCATTTGCTCAGTCATGATTAGTTTTGGAAGTTTTACTCAGGATTCCTGAAGATTGAACCTGAAGAAAAAATTTCCCGATCTGCATGGAATGGTGACCGGCCGGAAGAGGACGAGCGCGTACGGTTGAGGCGTTGATCTCGTTCCAACCGAGACTTCCGGTTATCGTATGGATATTTTTAAAATTATTACTTTTTAAAATAAAACATATTATTATAAAACTGATTTTGTTTAAACATTTTCTAAATTGTAGAGATCGATATTTGTTTCTGAAAATAAGAAAATTATATGCAAAGACTAACCGCTCATGACGTCAGGACAGGAGGGTCGGCCATTTTGGGTAACGTCTCGAGTAGGGTCGGCATAATTGTCCTCAGAAACACGATTGTGTTACTCTGAGTTGTCTTGACAATCTCCCGACCCAGCTCTGTAATTTAATTTTAAATACCCTTGGTGACAAAGGTCCTAAAGGAAAAGTAACAATGGTGGAAGATCGAGCTGCAGCAAAGGAATTGGATCAATGGATCGAACAATTGCATGAGTGTAAGCAACTCACAGAGACTCAAGTGAAAACACTATGTGAGAAGGTAATATCATTTTTTTAAAAATGTTTTCTAATATTTCAACTCGGTTTGTGTTTATTTTCATTTATTGTTAACTAATGTTTATTGTACTTTTGTTGTAATGTCTATCTGACGATTTTCAGCCGGTGTCTCTTGTCACATTTACAAAGACTTTTTGGAAGGACGCATTTCTTTTTTTTTTTTTTTTCTTTTCTCTTTTTTTAACACTTACATTATTTCTCCATTTAAGTCGGGCTGTTTTAGTCGACTCATTTTCTTCGCTTTTAAAGTCCGTCGTTCGGATAAAAAAGGAAAACCATCTGTCAAAACATTAATTATAATCGTATTTACTAAATAATTTGTTTAAATTTTATCCCCTTTTTGTCCTTGTCTTTTTTTCATTCGGCTTGTCAATGGAATCATGTAGCTTGATCATTGATTTTTCCTGCTCTTGCTAATAATCGCCATCTCGTTTTTAACCATGGCTTCATTTTCATTTTCTATTTTTTTTCTCTCTGATTAGTTTTTTAATTAGTTAGGACCAATCTCTAACCTACATTATATATATCCCACTATCCCCGTTGATTCTTGAATACGGATATATTTCAAAATCGCCTTTTTGTGTAGGGCAGGCTGGATTCTTTTAATTCAAAAGTGGGGGATCAAATCGCGTATAGTATTGCGTAATAAACTAAACCCCCTTTTCTTGACCACCAGCATCTATGTAGCTATAACATATTTTATTTATGGCAATCTTTACTTAACTGATCGTAAAATGGTGGTATTTTCCCAAGAACTGGACATTTTCTTTTAAATATTAACTTTGTATTTCTTTTGCTATTTAACCAATTTAAATTAAAAATATTTTTTTATCTAAGATTGGAAACATCTCTTCCAGTGAATTCTTTTTCTTTCTTAAAGCGAAAATAGCTTAAACCTGGTATCCTTTTTTTTATTTAGGATAAATTTATCTATCTGGTGTAACGTATCCTAACTTGTTGAGTGTGATGGTACCATTCTTGTAATCTTCCTTCTTGCAACTGCAAATATATTGCTTTATCTTATTCTTCATCTTCATTGCGTTGGCGTGCAGAAGGAATCATTCAAAGACGATTTAACACTCATGGAATTTAGATTATATACATCTATATTCTGGTAATAATATCCAGATCCAATACTTTTCATTTTTATGCGTTTTACAAAGCAGGACCATTTTAAAAAGAGAATTAAAATTTAATTGCTTTCAACTGTTAAATTCAATGTTCATATCCATCTCTCCTTGTATTTACTAATTTTTGTTACTTGGATTCAAAATTATATACTTTTAAATCTGACTTATTTTGGTCTTTCATTTTCAAAATGGCAAGTGTAATTGCGTATATTACAAATTTGCTAAAAAGAAAAATAGGCTTTCGATTTGCTCAAATGGTTTTGATGCAATGGTTTTAGTCCTTTATTGGCAAAGGCTTGAACAGTTTGAATTTCGGCCAAGAATATTTAATTTTGCCAATAAATAATTGAGTTTGCTTGTGCAAGTATTGAACATTAAAATACACCTTGGAAGAGGAAGCAAGTAATGCTTTAAAAGTGTAACAATGTTGGAATTCGTTCAGTTAAAGGAGTCTCAAGCCGTATATTAAGTTAATTTTGAACGGTTGAAAAAGAAATGACTTTTACGCAAATTCTGTTGGTCTTAAAAAATAAATTAAACCTTATGTCTAGCATCCTTGTTACGCTACTTTTTTTTTTTATTTATTTATTTATTTTTTTTTTTTTTTTTTAAATTTAAAAACAGGAAACCAGCTTTTTTAGCGTCAAATTGAAATTTGACATTGCAGAACTGAATTGAAAATTCGACATTTTTATGGATGTTATTGTAAAAATAATTTATTTTATACCTTAAATAGTCTTTGCTAATTTTATAGTTAAAGAACGCAAAGACTAAAATCATCTTTCATAATTGCTCTAACCTAGAAACATCTCATGAATTTAGTGTTGATACTTTCAATCTAGAGATGCTTTTGTTATTGTTCAAACAAAGCTTTTAAATTAAAACTTGATTTTTGAAATGTACTTATTAGATAAGATTTTCAGTTTAATGCCGTAGCTGATTAAATGTTACTCTTATAAACTGACTTTTCATCTCCCTAAGCAATATTTGTATACAAACAAATGTTTGTCTAGTTCTGTCCCAGATTTCTCTGACTCTGACCCTATTTGACAAGTATGAAATATCAATTTTTTTAAAAATTGACAGGTCTCTTTCAACTAGAATGCCTTTGCTATCTTTAGATATTTTGGCTAATAGACTTTATATTACAATCCATATGCATTTTTTAATATTTTTTTATTTTTTTAAAAAATTTAAAGTCATTTAGTTTCATCTACATTTGTAACAGTCCTGTAGTTGATTTAATCTAATGACTAACAATACATTTATCCTTGAGTAAATGTTTTTATGTAAACAGTGGAATCATTGCCTGTTTTTAACTTCTGACAAATCTTTTAGTAACCAATACATTAATACTTCAACTTAGAAAGAACATACACAATGTATATTCCGTCTTATAGTTTATGAAGGAAAAGAATGTGTTTGGATCATCAAAACAGAATATTATATTTCTTTTTTTTTCTATTAACGTTTCAATAAAATTCCTGGTGCTTTTTTAAAATGTTTACTGGCTTTGTGCCCATCAGATAAATTTAGTATGAATGTAAGCAGAAATATATTTGGCATTATTTTTCAACTTTATAATTTAGAAATATGTATAAAGGCAATTATT
>VCCN01001495.1:1335555-1354730 GCA_006491835.1 Architeuthis dux | reverse complement strand
TTTTTTTTTTTTTTTTGTCAATCCACTTAATTCAATGGTGAATGTTAATCAAATAGATCAAACATTATACAATGAAAGTTTCAGGTGAAAATTCATCTAATAGCTGTGTCAGGCTATGGACTTATTGATTCAACCTCATAATTCTTTCATAGGTGTTACTCATTTTATTAAGTTAGCCTAGTTAATTCCTTAAATCCAAAATTTCATAAAATGAACGGTACTGTAAGAGTTAATCCATAGCCATCTGCTATTTTTCTGCATACATTCTGGCATATGTGGATGTGCATCTTCTGTTCAGATTTCTTTGCTCTTGATTATCTATTAAGACCATATCATTTATATCTTTTGTGTACAAATTTAAGGGGTAGAATAGTATAAAAGAAAGTTCCATGTGGTTTTTCAGATTAAAAGAATATACTTGAAGAATCATCTTCCAGAGTAAAATAAATCTAACATAAGATAGCATCTTGCTAACTCTCTTTAGAGAAACATATTTTGAGTTCCAAAAACTTTAATGACTGATATTAAGACATCTGCTATAACAATAAACTATGTAAATGAAAAATACTTTCAATTTCAGTGTTCTAGATGTTATAAATTTTAAAATTAACATTTTTATGAATGTAGTTCCGTCTTGTGTATTGGTCTTCTGATCTATAATAGATCATAGGTACATATGGTAGAAGTAAAATTCATACACAAGAAAACATTCTTAAAAATATCTTATAGAACCATAATTGTCCTTTTTTTTTTTAATATTTGAAATGTAACTCTTAATTTAGGATAACGAAATTGCTGTTACTAAACAGTTGAAAATTATATTTTAAAAGTGTAAAATGTGATAAAATCTTTTTATAAGCTACTAGCTGGCGTACCTGACATTGCCAGGGGGTTAAATATAACAGCACAGGAAAAAGCAAATATTTTAGATTTCATAAAATGAGGGGGTTGTGCTCTTGTGCCCCAAGGTCAGGCCCCTTCTAAAACCTAAAGATTTTTATTTTTTATTTTTCTTAAATCTGAGAATTCATGTGCTCACTTTAGTTCACATGTCAAAGTGGACCATCCAATTTAAATAGTGCCCATGTTTTATTGTTATGGTTTTGGCTTAAAAGAAAACCGGGTTTTATTATCGGGTTAGGGTCAGATTCTTTAAAAAAAAAAATATTGCCAAACTGGCATATGCACTGAAAGAGAAATTAACATCTGTGGTTTCCTACAACGAAACAGAAAGTAGGGATCCAGTTTAGCATTATAGTTACACAAAACTGACAAATTTAATTAAATAAAATGAAACCATTTTTGAATTACGTCCTGATTCCATTTTCCGTGCCTTTAACTGCTTGGCCATTGGTACTTCCACTGATATTTAAAAAAAATTTTTTTATTTATAAATAAATCTTTGAATTAGGGTGGAAACGGTAGTTTTGAACTGTAGGGATCTTGGAAGTCAGCGCTACCTATGTTAATCCTGAGGCTAAACTTACCCGTATAGACTAATTTTTAGCCCTCAGGGTGCAGTTGTTTTGGCAGCTATAAGACACATACACACAAAGATAATGAAACAAGTTTATCATAATCCTATTTTTGAGTTAACCTATTTACTAGAGTACCAGAGCACTTAACATTGCTACAAAAGTATAGCTATTATGTAGATGTGCAGAATAGATCAAATTATATTTTTATAAACTTATGAAGAAAATTAAATCTTTATTTAAATTAGACATTTTTATTCTTTGTAAGTCTACAGCAAAAACTTGTACCCCACCCCACTATTGTCTAAAAAACGTGTTTACTCAGTTGTAAAAACTACTGGAGGTGATCGCATTTTAGTAAAGCAGAAATGATTTGAGAATATAAAATTCTCTATAAGGTGGGAACTTAGTTTTAATTTTGCTTTTATTTACTTACACAAAGGAAATTAGTGAAAGGCCATATTTAAGGTGTAATCATTGAGAATTGTTGTCAATAGTATCTTAGATGATCATACTTTCTGCTGCCCTTCAAATCTATACATCTTGTTTAAACTGAATATTATATTCCAAAAGTTTGTCCTTTTATAACATTCTAATAATATAAGGAAGTACAGCATATTGTGGTTTTTAAAAAAAAAAAATTTTTTTTATTAATTTAAAATCTTTTTTAAGTAATGTTGCTATATGAAAGGCTGTTTGAAAAGAGAATGTGTGATTTGTGTAGTGGCTGGGTAGTTATTAATGCTGATGTTTTAAAACTTATGAAAACAACTGAACATTTCTTACTGCTGTCAGAGGTTGAATAATGAAATATTGCTGGTTTGACCTAACAAAAATAGCATAGCAATTCTGTACAACAAAGACGTTGTCTGATTCAATTAAATAAGAAATGGTATCGTCTGAATAATATCCTATTACATTTTAAAATATTTAGAAATGATTACCTTGTTTAGACCTCTTAAAAATAAGAGGCATCAAGATTTGTTTTATGAGGATTAATCTCTTCAAAATCTAATTAGTGATTCCTTGCCATTTGTGGTTCAGGCATGAATAATTTAATGGGGATATTTCAGAGTTTTGCACTGTACTGCAAAAAAACAATTAGCTGCACAGTGTAAACAGTTTAGAAAATCATAAATGCATATATATCCATAGTATAGTTACTACCACAAACTCTTGACAAAAAGTGACATGTGTCAATAAAAATATCTTTAACTTTTAAGTTAATTTTATCGTTATTAGTGAAGATTGTAGAAAATTATAAACTCGAGATAATCATGGTTGAAAAATTGTTTACACTCATGAACCAGTTAACCATGAGAATTATTTTTTCCCAATTCACTGTACTGTAGTTCTATGAAATTTATGGTTCTAGTTAATTGTTTTTTTTTTTTTTTGGGGGGGGTTTTTTTTTTACTCTATTTGTACATTTACAATTTGGGAATGGTTGGATAAACATTTTACCAAAGGTTTATGGTAAAAGATTTGTTTTTTGAGGCCCCCCCCCCTACATTAGGTTAGCCTCAAATTATTTGAGGATTTAGCACATTCAAACCCCCTGGCACTCCTAAGCCCCACGAATAGCAAGGGATAACTGTAGATATTTCTTACAATCCTTATGCATTTGGGCACCATACTTAGATCTATATAGGTTGGTAGATCTTCTGTTATGAATCATGACTTTTTTTCTTTCTAAAGTGAGCACACCACTTGAAACTGTGGTTAGATTGTTAAATGAAATGATGTCGTAATTTTATGAAGTTATGAGGATGATCTCTAATTACTATGTACTTCTTGAATATTGTTTTGTCAATTCCCTACCAGCCATGGTTATGTATAAGGGACATTTGATGACTAATCTTTTTAGTGTTTATTTTAAAACTTTTTTTTTATTTTAAAAAAAATCTTTATATTGGCTAAAAGATTCCAGTATATTGTACTTATAAGGATATGACTGTCCTTTCAAAGAAAATATATCCTGTTGAATGTAGGTAGGATATGGGCAGGTTATTTTAGACATTTAGTTTGCATTATGGTGATTTAAATAGAAAAATAATCCTTCCTATACAACTTTGATTAGTTATCTCTTATCCATGTGTTCTATTTATGTAAACGGATTGTTTTATCATGTTCTGACTAATATAATCTACAGCTGACTTTAGATCCTCTGCTTTGTTGCCTGTAACTTTTATTTTGTTTAATGTATACGTTTGTATACGTTTGTACTCTGATAAAAATGTGCAATTTACCTACCACAATGACAAAAGGCATTGGTAAGTTCAATTATCAAACAAATGCTAAATCACATTTTTGTTAATTTTTATAGAATTCATTTCTCTGTAGATTATTGGAACTACAGCTGTACTTCTGGTATTAGTTTGCTTTGAAAACTGTTCCCTCTAAACCTGTTTTGTTAATATTAATGAACACTGATAGGTTGATATAAAATGTAGCCTTTAATTAATTATAGTTCTTGTAAGGTTATTTCTATAATACTGTGCAGCAGTCTTAGATGCAGGTCTGTGAAATCGGACACAAAACATCCGACTCAATTTTGGGTACCTTCCAACTCCTGGCTTTTAAAATGGCTAAAATTGGCTAGATTTTTCATTTCCAGCTATGTTATTTAATAGTTTTTTTTAATTTTTAATAATAAATATACTTAAACCTTTTAATACTGTTTAAGTACCCTTTACATCCGTATAACCAAGGGTTACACATCTTCAAAACTAGAAGAAATTTGCAAGTAATTCTTTTTGTGCTTTCAATCCATAAGACTTCCGTTTTCTCAGGAAATTTATTAGTTTTGAAAAGTTAATTTTTTTAAGGTTTTGCAGATGGTTTATTTACATTCAGGCAGGTCTTCAATGGGAAGTAGCTCAAAAACCTACCTATTGGGTGGGTTTTCAAGTAATGTTACAATTTACATTTAGTTGAGTTGTATATTTTTACTGACTCGGACTTCACAGCCCTGCTTAGATGACAACTTCAAACATAAGAAAGATCAAGATGTAAGATTTCTCAAATTTGAAATCAATATTTAGTTTAAATCTTTTTAATTCTCTTTACATCTGACTTTGATTCTATACTTTTATTCCTTTGCCTTTAAATAGTTGTGCCTACCATACATCTACATTTGAGTTCAAAACTTCAAACATAAAAAAGATCAAGATATTAATGTTGTAAGATTTCTCAAATTTGATACTGATTTCTATATCAGTGTAGGAAATGATGAGTGCGGGCAAAGTTTAAACTTAAAGAAATGTTGTAGCTGTGGTGCATCAACAACCTTTAAGACCAGAAGAGAATTCCAGTTATTTCATATAAATAAATTGTCTTCAAATAAAAATTAAATTAAATTGTTTGAAGCATTGTTCCCAAGCTTTTGAAATATTTAGAATTATTTTTTTGCACAGTCATCTCTTAACATGTGACTAGACAACATAAATTGTGATATCTTTAAACTTAGACCTCTATCTGAATTTCTGAAAGCAGAATGATTTTTATCATTGGGTATTAGATTAAGAAACATTCAAGCATAGTTTTAATACAAAATGTTTGGAAAATTAAGTTTTATTGGATAGCAAAATTAATCTTGTAATTTTCCAACATTACTATTCTTGCCACAATTAATCATTTTTGTCAAACTTCAGGACAGTCAGGGTTGACTTTACTTTCCTATGGAACCAGAACAATCCTCACCAAAAATAGGAGTAAACTGATATGTAAAATCCTGATTCCCCTACCGTGATTTGAACTCCTTGTGATTGCTAGCATGATGTGTTGCCACATGCACTAAACTGCCAAGTCTTACATACCACAAATTTATAATAGAATTATGTAAGGAAGTTGGAGCAGCCAGGCTTGTAATTATTATTCTTTTAGATTAACTTGCTAACAACTACTCTATAGTAAGAAAAACAAATCCTTGATTGTCACATAAGTGACTGGGGTTTGATTCCCCATCAGTGTTAGTCCTTTTTGCTTTCCGTGTATATGCATTAAAAGAAAAAATGTAATTTATGCAGTCTTAATGGCGACTGTTAAACAGCAATGAATGTTGACAGTTATTGGCCTTTGTTTATATATATGATGTCACAAAACCTTTATTGTTCATATAGTATCTTGTCCGCTGAAATGCAAATTGTAAATGGTCGCTTTTTGAAGCCTCCTTTCTAGGACAATGGTAATTGTCACTTCAAATTATGCTCAAAGTTACTGCACCTACTGAATTTTGTTCATAGGAAAGAAAAGGTATAATATATATAATAAATACTTTATTTCATATTTCACATATCAGGAAAAGAATTTTTTTTTTTTAAATTTTTTTTTTTTATATTAAATAAAAAAAATATGTAATACCCATAAATTATAACCTTGTTGAGCATTAGTTTCTATGCATTTAATTCTTATTTGCTTGTTTTTACTGTCTATTACTCTTGTTTTACTTGTATCTGTTTCTATTACTACTCAGGATTTTTTCTGACATCTAAATTTGGTCTTCATTAGAAATAAATTTGGAAAATAAAAAAAAAATTCCTGTGAGATCTAAGTTAATTCTGGTTAATTGGATGATTGTACTAATTGATAAAGCATGTTTTATATAAGCATTTTTAATTATCAAATAAACTTGTGAATATTATACTGACATTTCACATCAAGCACTGACTTTTCTAGTAATTTTGAATACTAACCATAAGTCTCAAATGCTAAATTATATTATTTTTTAATAAAAGTGATCTTAAACTAAACTATTTCTATATTTAAATGATTTTTGTATCCTTTGTTTTTCATTGTGCCAATGTAAATGTCTTCATATCATTCTAAAAATATGAATATTTAACTTTATTCTCTGCTAACCTCTAAAAAATATAAAAGCAGTTTATGAACTTTGTATATTTTGTTGAAATATTAACTTAAATTAATGACTGAATTATTTTTCATTTTTTTCTAGGCTAAGGAAATATTGTCCAAAGAATCTAATGTCCAACAGGTGAAATGTCCTGTTACCGTGTGTGGAGATGTCCATGGCCAGTTCCATGATTTAATGGAACTTTTTAGAATAGGAGGTAGATCACCTGATACAAATTATCTCTTCATGGGAGATTATGTGGACAGAGGCTATTACTCTGTGGAAACTGTCACTCTTCTTGTAGCTCTTAAGGTATGTATATTTTTTGAAGATTTTTGGATTATTTTCTGTTTTGCAGATATGATGTGGTTACATTTATTGAGTCGCTGCTTAAATCTAGTTTTTAATAGATATACTAATGTCTAGAGATATTAATCTAGGATCATAACTTTTGATTAGTGTTTTCAATTTATAATTTACTGAATAGAATATTTTTGCAAAGTTGAGTAACATGCTGTGTCTTTAGGCGTTGTAAAACTATATGCCATGTCTTTGCAAACTCGATCTAATTTGCTAACCTTTACAAAAACAAAAGCAAAGCTCTAAATATCTTAAAATATATGGATATTTCATCAAGGTTAAAGTTTGAACACCTGTCTTTTGGCAAATCGACTGATTTAAACAAACCTAAAATGAATAACCAAGTAGTTTGAGAAACATTGAAACTGAAATAAATGAACTAAGAATTTAAATCATGAAAATTGTGTTTATTCCTTTTAAAAACTTTTGGATTTCGCATAATGTTACCAATGTTCTTGATCCTTCAAATTTAATGTTGGGATAATTTTACTTCTATCCTAATTTTCTGCTCTCGCTCTCATTGATATGAAGTTCAAATATCTTTAATTGCATGTACAGTATAAAAAAGTATCAGAAAATTTGAATTTTCTGATGTCAAAACTAAAAGTCCACTAAGTATGTTTTCCTGTTATGATCAGCTTATTAAAATTAATTTTAACTTGTGATAAATTTTAAAAACATTCAATCTAGTTTTTTTTCCTAAATGTTGTGGTTGTTGTAAAAAGTATTATTATTTGAAATTCTATCCTTTTTTAATAAATTTCTTAAGTTTTAAACTATAATTCTTATTTTTGTTTTTTGTACAGGTTAGATATAAGGATAGGATTACTATACTTCGAGGAAACCATGAAAGTAGACAAATTACTCAAGTATATGGATTTTATGATGAATGTTTAAGAAAATATGGAAATGCTAATGTGTGGAAGTTCTTCACAGACCTCTTTGACTTTCTTCCTTTAACTGCATTAGTAGATGGGCAGGTAAGTGTTTTCTGTTATTTTCAAATTAAACATATATTAAAAGTATTTAATTTTCATTGACAATGCTGATAATTCAATCTTTTTTTTTTTTTTTTTTTTTTAAATTCACATGAATTTATCTAATTGAAGTTTTCCATTTATTGATAACTAGGTAAATTTTTTTCATGCTCTGTGATTAATATTTTATAATACGATGACCATAGGGGCATTATAAATAAAGCCATAGGGTTCTTGATCGACTGGAATTATTTTAAATGTCTTTAAACTACTCAGGTCTGCTCAAATTGTCGGACTGAATCATAGTTTTTTGCAAAGAGACAGCAATTCGTATTTTTAATCGCAAACTGAGATGTTATGTACTCGTGTCGCTTGGACTAGACTCTCAATCACTGCAAGAGGTCTTGTGTCACATGACCATAACTTAATCAAAATCTTTAATTTATTCAAAACTAGTTTTTTGTATAAAGTAGTTAAAGTCAAATATTCGAAAATAAACTTTTTGTAAGTAATTTTTGGTAATTTCCAATCCAGAATTTATTTACCCCCTTCGTAAAACTAATTTTTATTAAACTAACCAAAACTTTTTCTCCCTGCGTTCCCATTCTTCAAACAATATTTTAAATATACTAAACGCACAATAAATTTATGAAGAAAGCTACAAAGCAAACAATTTATTTTAATACAAAACTTAAAACTATATTAGCAATTTTTCTAATTCAATGTTTGTTTACTTTTTATTATAACTTTCATTATCAAAAAGACCTCCATGTGATAGTTTTATATCCAAAAATGAGGCAAAAATAATATAAAAACATCCAAATTTTCCTGATCTAATGTGAAAATATGCATTTTTTAAGTTAAGTTGAACAAGTGAAGTTAAATTTATTCTCGCTTCTCAGTGGCTACAATCCACTACTGTCATAGAAAATAGAATTGTTTCTTATGATTGAGTCGCCGGCTTCATTGCAGACCATTTTTCATGTTGTAAGTGTGCGGTAGACATGCTAACCATTTCACCATCTGAGCGGACGACCTGAGTGTAGTTTTAGTATAAATGCTATTAAAAAAAGTGATTACATAGATTGATATAAAATGCATTTCTATTCAGTAAATTTGTTTTCTTTGAATTATTTTAAACTCTTCTTTTCAGATATTCTGCTTACATGGTGGTTTATCCCCTTCCATAGATTCACTTGACCACATCAAGGCTTTAGACAGAATACAAGAAGTACCTCATGAAGTAAGTAAAAATTTCTGTTATTAATTTGCATTTGTATGGGTAATGTACATTTTAAAAATAAACTTTACTCAGACCTAATCAATTATCAGTATTATCTTTATTTGTGCAGGTTTGTTTTTTTTTGTTTTTTTTAAAAATCATCCTTACAAAGCATTCTAAATTCATCTAGTATGTAAACATAAACAAAGTATGTAAGCAATGACTAATACTTTAAATTATATTGTATTTGAAGTTTTTAACTAATTGTTAAATGTCTATAAATCCTTTAATATGTATGGGTTTTTTTTTTGGTTTTTTAAAAAAAAAAATTTTTTAACCTTTTATTTATAAATTTACTCGAATTATTATACTTTTTTATTTAAAATTTGTAATCTCTATAGTTATCAAATTTGAATCTGTGAGAAAGTAGTGTAGAATATATGCCTCCTGAATAGTGCACACTTTGTTCTTATTTTCTTAAAGAAAATCTTGTCTGTTGTATTATCTCTACTAGTTGTTTGTCTAACCCATGAAATCACAAGATTGATTAAACAAATATACCAAAACTTTCATTCACTCGAATGATATAGTGACCAACCTAATTCTGGCAATAGGCATCAGGGATGAAATAATTACAGTTGTATTTTAGTGGCCACTACACTTCAACCCTGTATACATAGGCAAAGTTACAGCTTTTCTTATCACTGTCCCACAATTCCCTTGTTTAGCTTTAGTCATTTTCTGCATTAACAAACTGTTGGGTGGGAGGAAAAAAATAATTTGATGATTAAACAATCTTTCAATTTTTGGCACCCAATCAGTTGGGGGATTGTCAGTAATGACAAAATAAGGCTATTATGTGTAATGCTTTAATGAACAAAAAAAAAACCTTTTTGATCAGAAGGAAATAGCGTTATGTTTTCTAATGCTAACTGTTAGGCCTGGCAGTGCTAAAGATGGTTAACTATATATCGGACTCAATAAGCCAAAAACTGTAACGGGCAATATATATCCACCTAAAATGGCTTAAAAACTGAAACCTATGTTGACAGTTTTGGTTGACTGTTTCTAGTGTTTTTTTTGTTTTTTTTTTGCTATATGGGCAAAAGGGCCATAGTGCTAAAAGGGTTAAATACTCCCATATGAAGTTATAAAATAAAATGCCATCTCCTTTTACTATTAAAATAAAAAGTTTAAAAACTTGGTCACAGAAGATATGTTATAATCATCCAAATATGTAAGAAATAACTGAATCTCGGTAACTACAAATGGTTATCTAGGAATTTAAATCTCCATAGTTCCTTTTTTTTATATTTGGCTGATAATATTTTTCTTTTTACTAAGGGCCCAATGTGTGACCTTCTTTGGTCAGACCCAGATGACCGTGGTGGCTGGGGAATTTCCCCTCGTGGTGCAGGATATACATTTGGACAAGACATTTCTGAAACTTTCAACCATAGTAATGGACTTACATTGGTTTCCCGTGCACATCAGCTGGTCATGGAGGTAAGCTCCTTTTTCTTTTCTTTTTTTCTTTTTTTGGAGATGATATTGAAAATGGCTAATGGTGTAACTTTTGCTTCTGTAATAAAATCTTTGCAAGCATTTTATTTGTTCACATATATAAAAGGTGAGAGTAAATTTGAAAAACAGTTATTGGTAATCATATCAGTAGGCAAATCTTTTTCTTGGTTACTTTTAATCTTTGTTTTAATTCTGCTAAGTAAGATGTATGTATACCTTGAACAGTGCGGTTAATTTGTTCCAAAATTTTCCCTACTGTTCAAAACCGCACTATTCAATGTATTCCTGTATATATTTTAACTGTAATATATTTATATTTATATTTAAACTTTCGTTCATTTAAGATGCTAATAATTTTTGGTATGTATAATTTCTGTACAAAGTTACTAGGTATCTTAAAATCTTTATATTGGCAAGTAGTAGGAATTGATTAAATTATATCCAGCCCGGATTACTTAATGTTTGATTACTTGCAGACATGTTTGATTACTTGCCTGACTCCCTTCATCTAACAAAGTGCCTTGTGCCCCGAAACTTATCTAACGGCCTGTTGCTGAACAAAAAAATACAATGGGCATTAAATTGCTATATCTTTTAATATTAAATGTACACTTACTAAATTTTCAGTGATTATTCTCAATGTATCACTTCTAAGTCCGGTGAAATAAAATCATCAAAAAGTTAATTGGAAAAGGAATTATCGATTGATTGGCATTGTTATGATTTAAATTTAAACTTTTTTTTTTTATCTTCAATAACATTAATAAATTATCTATAAACTGCTTAGTGGTATCAGGTAATTTTGTAGCTGGTACTATAATGTTTGTAAAATCCTTAATGTTTATATTCTGCAAGTGATCAGTCCAAGTCAACAGATTGCAATTTCCATTGTTTATGTGATCATAATTTTCAACCTCGGAATCGCTCCAGTCTTCATCAAAATCACTTATATCAACATCGGATATGCTGATAGAATCTTGTTGTAAAATATTTCTTTTAGCAGTTTGTACTGTTTCATGCGGAAATTCCTCAAATTCCAAATTGCTGAAGTCACTAGAATTGCCACGTGTGTCGATAGAAATTTGAAATTCCTGTGCCTTTTGTTTATCGTTATACGATAATTGAAGAGGGGAAATAGGTTAAAGGTTTCCCCATATATGGATTCGTAAGTGTCATTTTTATTGGTTGAGATTCTAAGGGATCCCTCTACAGACCACTAATTTGACTAATCTGATTTAACGAATGCTACATGGTATGCCTGTAGTTGTGTTTAGGGAAAGAACGCAAACTTTATACAATGACTGATGTCAGGCCGCAAGGGAAAATTTTTATTATTTTTTTAAAAAAATTTTTATTATCATGCCTGTAGTCGTTTTTAGGGAGGAATAAGTTAAACACTATAGATCAGATTGTATTTACCTGATTTTATTAAAATGCAAATGTTTTGGTTAATTTTATGAAATTCAGTTTCAGTGAAATGACTTCTATTTACTGACTCTTTGCATCTTCTATATGCTGCTTGGTCTCTTAACCGTTGTAGAGCTGGACTTCTCAAACCTTATTCATTTGTGAGATGAGACAAATTTCTCACTGTTATAAAGGCAATAGGTACTAAAGACTATATAGTCTCCAAGGCTAACAGTATTTAAACAAACTGTCAAAAATTGCAACGTATTTATAATCCATATTTATTTTTACAAAGTTTATTACGAGAGAATTCTTCTTTTTTTTTTTTTTTTTTTTTTTTTTTTTTTAAATGTCCATTATTATAATAAATAAAAAAAAAACACTAGTTACGTGTTTATTCTTTAAAAACAGATTTTCAAATATTTCTACAACCCCCAGAGGGTTCCCTACCCCTACTTTGAGAAGCCCTGGAGTATAGAATTGAAAGTTGATATGCCTGAGGTTTCATTTCAGCTGCTATGTGGATATGTTACCATACCTAAGAGAAGTAGAAACCTGTACAAAAAAATCCCTCCTCACAGTCACTCTTGTTCTTGCAAAATGTGCAAGTAGTGTAAATGTTATATGGAATGGTTGTAATTCATCACCCTGGACTTGTTTGGTACATTTCATGCTTGTATTTATAATCCATAACATTTCCATTGCTTCTTGAACAATTAAACTTTTTAAATATTACAGATATATTTTTCTTTCTTCATAGGGTTATAACTGGTGTCATGACAGAAATGTGGTAACTATATTTAGTGCTCCCAACTACTGCTATCGATGTGGGAATCAAGCTGCTATTATGGAACTTGATGATGCTCTTAAGTATTCCTTGTAAGTTGGACACTTTATTGCATTCCTCTAATTTTTCTGGATTGAGTTTTGTATTTAAAAATGTAAATGAGGCATCTATTGTAAAAAGTAGAAAAATATCAATTATGGAATCCTAGTATTTTGCAATGAAAACCCTTTTTACAAAGTATGACATTGAAAACCTGGAACTGGTTTTGTATTTAAATAATCTTGTTGCCATCTTTTAAACTTGTTTTATATTTGGCTTTATAAAAACAGGTTTTCTAACCTTTAACCTTCATTTGAGATAATATATACAATATACAAACTATGAAAAATATTTTCAATTTCAGTGTTCTAGATGTTATAAATATTAAAATCCTAAAACTTCAAAATTATTTTTAAAAAAACCTTAATTTTAACATTTTTTTATGAACGTAGTTCCGTCTTGTGTATGTCTTCGATGTACATGCTATGGCTGTTTAGGCCATTTTCGACGTCTTAACTGTTAGAACGTGTATATCTTGCAAGTGTTTTGTAGGCGTGAGCATTGAGATAATATATTTTCTCTTAAAATATTAAATGCCTCATTAGCTTTTAATTCTGTATACATCTTGTTTGGCACTAATGAGATCTTGGCTGGTACAATATCCCAGTTGATCGTAGGCTAATCTTTAGCAGATTCATCAATAATTATTTTCAAGTAGATCGGTCAATTTTGATAAGACATTTATTGCATATATATGTTGCAAATTATTTGATGGCATATAAGATCCACTTATTGGAGTATAGCTAAGCTGCTTTTTGTTTTCTCTTGTAAATTAGTATTAAAAACATTTTCCTGCAATCCTCTCTGCTATACTGTAGCTACATATTTCAATAACATTAAATGCTTGTCTATCTGTAAACAGGCCTGTCGCCAGAAGTGCTCATTGTTGCTAAATCTTTAAAAATAGCAAAAATAACTCGCAAAAGATATGGTAAAAAAAATGTCAATGTTTAAGCAAACATTCTTTTTGGTCTGCCAAAAACAAATGGCCGGGTGAAGCAGTTTCAAGTGCTGGAGAGGTGTCGTAAAAATGGTTAATGTTGTAAAAATAGCACATTCACGGGGGGGGGGTGATTTCCAGGAGGGGGGCTGTCTGTAAATATGCTAAAAAGATTTCTTAATGTTTCCTGCTAAAATGGGATGGTGCGGTTTTATATGCCATCAAATACAGTACATTGAAAAGGACAAAGGTATGCCTCTAAATATATATCCTAACACTTAACATGTAATGAGTAAATTGAGTAATAAAGCTATTTCTTGCACTATAAACCCCCCCCCCCCCATGTTAATAGTTTTAAACACTGTTGTATATTTTATTTTAATATCACTGAAACCCTAACTAACCCGTGTGAATTTTTTTCTCTTTCAGTTTGCAGTTTGATCCTGCTCCAAGACGAGGAGAACCTCACGTGACACGGCGCACTCCTGACTATTTCCTCTAAGCTCTGGACATTTTATCCGTTGTACCGACAGTCCCAACTGTCCTGGCTAGTTGCATTAGTCAAGTGTACAACAGCCACAGCACCTGATGCCCTCTATCTTGTGAGAGCTTGGCAATTGAGCATGACCACACCCCTGGGACATACACATACTCTTAGATCTCTGACTACTATTTGGAAACTTACCAGTATACATGGACAACTAAAACTACCCAGATGTCCTGGTTTAGCTACTTTTTTTTTTTTTTTTTTTTTTTTTTTTTTTTTTTTTTTTTTTTTTTTTTTTTTAGCAAGGCATTTGGTTTTCATGTAAACAATTACAATATCTGCAACTACAACAATAATGTACCCTTTTAGCCTAGTGTATCATGGTTCATTTCTGTTGAGATCAGTATTTCTGTTAACTGCTATTTCTTTCCTTCCTTCTGTTATGATTCTTCAGACTCTAATGTGATACAATGGTTTCTCTGACCTCCTTCAGAACTGACTCTGTTCTGCATCTTATTTTTCTTCATTTACTATTCTTCTACAAAAACATTGCTCTGGTGATATTGGCTTTCGAACCCAAGTTTGATAAAAGTGAGACAAAATAACTGGTTAGACATGGCAATGTTTACATACAAACAAATGGATTTCTCCCTACCCCGCCGTATTAAAAAAAAATTTTTAACCTCCAGATAATTTGACCTCAAATTTTCAACATGGTAAGGAAAATTATTAACTATTTCTCTCGTCTTTTAGGAGTATCTTTAATAACTTATTGAAACTCGGCTTATTTTCATACTCTGAAATGGTCCCAGCTGGATTGGAAGAAAGCTTGCCATTGTTATAGAAGCATGACATTTTTTTTTCTCTCGACTTTCCTCTTTTTTAACTTATTGCTATTAATAAAAGATACTGCTTGCTTAGGTACTGAATGCTTCATCTAAATTGGCAAGTGTTGGAAACAAACTGACATTTGACTTCCACAGGGTGAGATTTTCACACTTGGTTTGCTCACAGGATTTCATCTTAACACAAATATTCAGAACTCAATTTGCAACAATATTTCTTTTCTTAATCATGTCATCTATAATAATTAAATATTTTAGCATTACTCTTGTTTTTAGAAAATATGCATTTTTTTCTTTTCTCTTTTTTTTTTTTTTTTCTTTTTTTTCTTTTCATTTCCCCCCAATTTCTGCCCTCCCCCCAAGTTCGCTCTTTTTAATAAAAAGGAAAAATAAAGCATTATTATAGGAAAATAATAAAATACTTTCCTGCCATGTTCTGATATGTTCCAAGATTAAAAAGACAGATTACATTTGTGTTTTGTTTTATGATATGACTGGGCTTTCAGTGATCATGAATTTTTACACTGTATGTAATTCCTGTCAAATATCTGAAATAACTTCATGAAGGTCATCTTTCAAGAGGAAATCAGTATCTGCTTGGATTATGCAAGATCAGGCAGATAGGAAATAAATTTTCAACTTACTATTGACTTTTCAAATGTGACTTGTTTTCATGTTGCCTTTTTTTCACTTTGACTGATTTGAATTTTTTCTTTGTTCTTTTGGGGCAGGTATTAAAATTTGGTTGTACACTTCATAAAGTCTTTACTGCAGTCACTATCTTATATTGCATATGAAGGTTTCATACTTAAATCTCATCAACTAACTGTTAAAAGGAAAAAGAAACTCTTTCCTTATGTGTTTTTTTTTAATTTTTTTTTTTTTTTATTAAAACTTTCTCTATAACTGCAAGTATGGGTATTTTTACATTCCTAAAAGGTGAACTCCTTTGTTGTTGAAATTTAATACTTTAATGTAATTATGCTGGTGCATCATCTCCAGATCTTAATCTATTTAATAATGTTTAAATAGTTGTAAAACTGATAATGGTGAGATTAGAACCCTTAATATACTACCAAATCTGTTCTCCCTTGAGATTAAATATTAAAGTTAAAAAAATACTTTATTGCCTTCCTTAAATACTCTTCTGCCCCTCGTTTTATCCACCCTGTTCCCTCCTTGATACAGTTAGTAGCATGACTTTGAAGTAGAAATCGGAAATAAAATTAACTTTTGTGGTAAGATATGCTTTTTTTTTTCTTTTTTTTTTTTTTTAAACTTGCATGTATCCTGAAATGAATCAGTATTTTAGAACTTGACTACAAGTTATTTAATGTCTGAATTAGTGTTTGACTTGAATGTTTTCTGTAAATATAAGGGGCTGACTATTTGCCAGTTATGAGTGTTTCTTCTGTAATGGTGTAGCTTTAAGAGATTAGATGAATTTAAGATCTAAGGGTCTAATTACAATTGTCTTCAGCTTTTTGTTACTTTATCTTATGTCTAATCTTTGCTTTGACATACATAAACCTATGCATATAGAGGCTCAAAAGAATTTTTTTATTAAAAATTATAATTAGACAACATAATCATCAGAAATTAACACAACAATGAAATTAAAATACATGTAGTTATCGGATTGCGCACCATGAACTCCTCAATGTATAATGGAAACAGTGCATCTGATGTACAAAATTGACGAGTTCATGGTGCACAATCTGATAAAGACACTCGTTTAATTTCTGATGAGTTTGTTGTTTAATTATACTTTTTAGAGCCCTTCTATGTTGGTTAATCACTGCCATAGCTTTATGTATGTCAAAGCAAAGATTAGCAAAATTCTTATCCTTGGATTGAAAGTCTGTTGCAGATTTGTGTCACTCAATTGCCTCTCTGATCAAGTGGTGTTCAACAAGTGTGGGGGCTCTCTCTTTATATATATATAATTTTTTTTTTTTTTTTTTTTTTTTTTTTAAACTGCTTGAATTTTCACTTGAGCTAATTATTTTCTGTGAAATATATTTCATATATCTAGCTGTTCTTCATTACCACTTTGAACAGTACCCTATTGTTAGTTGATGAATTCACTCCCTCTTTTATAAATTGTATAAAGTAAACTTGTTTCTCTTTTTCTTTACTTTCTTTTTTTTTTAGTCTTTTACTTGCCAGTTTTTTAAAGATGAAAAACGTTGTTTATTCCAATCTATATATATTGTATCTCTCTTCAGAGTGGAAATTAGACAACCAGCATTGTCCATCGTGTAACTAATTTACAAGGAAAAATAAATTATAAATATGGGCCTCCTCCTTTGTACACATCTAATTTTCTCACTAGTTGAAACTGTTTTAGTTATTTTTTTTTTTTTTTTTTTTTTTTTTTTATGCTTCATAAAAGATTTTAATAGACTTTTTTTCCTTCCCTCCCTGATTTGTTAAAGTTTCATTCATTGTTATTCTACTTGTTCATTACTATTAGGAATACTTCATTCATTAAATCTCTTTAATTACTATTCAATTTTTTTCATAATGGACTGAGGCATTTTGTTAATGAGCTCATGATTATCAGAATCTGACAAGTAATAATCACCAGCTACTTTCTCATTGAATGGGAACAATTAAACCTTTGGTTCCCAAATCTTCTGCCACCCAAGCACTTCTAATGTTTTTATTTGGAATACCAAATTGTAAAGATGTCAACTGAATTTAATATAAACAATTTTTTATTTATAACCTTTTAAAATGTTGACATAAACAAGTTGGATTATTTAAAGAAATATATTCTTTTTATAAGAGTTGGTTCTCTAAGTTAAATGAATATCAATGTCTTAGTTTGGTAAAACCTTATTAAAAATTTTCAATTTTTTTTGTTTTAATTCCCAAAATATCTAGTTCAATATAAATTAACCATTAATCCAAATATTGAGTTTTTAACTTTAAGTCAAGTTGAGTACCTGTCGCATTACTCAGAATCTTGGATTGATTCAATTTAAATCAAATGTAGCTCTAATACTAGATAAATTGCTTTAAATATAATTTACAAAGTTTAGGCTTTCATTCAGATGTACCATGATGGTTAGTGCCTGTTATGAGATACAACCATCTAAAAAAAAAATCATAGCTTTAGACAGACTTTAATCCATTCCCACTTCTCTGGTTGCATCATTTATTCACACTTGTTAATTCCCCCTTTTTATGGGGTGGGGGGGATTTTATCAATTTTAAATCTGAATAAAATAGATTATGAAAATGTTACATTTATTATGACACCCTCAGGATTTGAGAGGGCTGTTAACAGGTAGATTTTATACGAAGTGTATAAATGAGAAACCAAAAGTACAAAAATGACTTTATTACCCTTTCACAGGATCACTGGTGGCGATAAATTCCATGTTGTTAGGATGTTCTTATATCGTATAGTGTATGTTATATTCGGAAATTATTGCATTTCTTCTTGCACATCTTTCCATCTTAATAATTTTAAGCTTATTGTTAATTGATAAGACTTTTTTTTCAGATTTCTGTTACTTTAGACAGCATAACTTATTTTAGTTTTTAAAATAATGCACTGAAATCTTCATCAAAAAGTCTTTCATGAATATAAAAAAAAAGTGCTGTTAGAATGCATGTCATTAAATAGTGCTGTTACAACTAAAGTTTACTGTATTTGAGTGTTATGATAGAACAATCAAAGCTCTAATTTCAATGGGGGTTAAAGAAAACTTTTCAGTTATAATAATCTACACTGTAAATATAAGCCCCCCCCCAAAAAAAAAAAAAACAAAACCTTTTTTCCCCCTCACAACTGACACATTTTTCAGATTTGAAAGTCTAATAGATTGAAAGCACATAAAATTAATTTTCTCCATCTGAGTTTGAACTCTGTCCGCTGATTCCATTCTAATCACTGGACCCTTATCACTACCTTTTATTTTTAAACACACTTATAAATTAGGGTGGAAAAAGTAGTTTTGACCTGTAGGGACCTCCTGAGGTCAGCACCACCTATCCTATATTAATCATACATGCAAGATAACCAACATTAGTCAGTTTTATAGTATTAGATACTTAACTAGATATCTAGTACTAGCCTTGTTTGAAATTGTCATTTAGTTTAATTCTACTTTTATAGTGAAGATTGGCGATCTACAGATAGAAACCTTTAAGTGTACAGGGCTTCTTTTTTTTTTTTTTTTTTTTTTT
>VCCN01001495.1:1283865-1301087 GCA_006491835.1 Architeuthis dux | reverse complement strand
CGATCTTACGGTAGATCCCGGTAACAAAGAATTAAATTCTTTTCAAATTTCCAAAGTTAAATTTTGACTCTTTTTTTTTTTGCCATGACGGCTAATTCCAGGCATTTCCTAGCCAAAGATCTATCTACACAATACATTTAGGAAGAAATAGTTTGATCAGGACCAAAGAAATTTATGTGTATAATCATTTTATTGCCCAAAGATTTGTAGCACCCCAATAACAATCAGTAAAACATCTTTTGACAAAAATAAAATTGGGTAAAATTAGTGAACAGCTCATCAAAATACTTTGTTATGTGTGTATTTACTGTTTCTATCCCTAATGTTGACTAGACGACATTCATTGCCACAACTTTTAGTAACTGGAAATAAAATTATAAATTTCAACTGTCGGAAGTTCCTGTGGAAGGCATAAATTGTGCCTTTCCAGCTAGTTCCTGCGGAAAGCATATATTTTTCCTTATATCACTAACAAGCTTCCATACGTTTAATTCCTCGCTATTGTAAATAGTATATTTTGGCAGCTGGTTAACACACTTCATCTGAAAGTTAATCATTGTTGCCATGTAAAATATGTATTAAATGACCGTTTTAGTCTACTGTATTTTAAAATTATGAACATTATTTTTTTGCTGACCAAAAGAAATCTGTTTTTTGCTTCCAGATTCACAGAACACTTTGAAAATATAGTTTAGAACCTTCCCAATGAAATATCTAATGCATACAATCGTTTTCTTGGGCTAAAATACAATTTTCAGTGAAAAAGATTGCTTCAGCCACTTATGACAAATTTTTACTACTATTAGAAGTGGGTCAAAAGAGGTCTTTCTCGGATTAGTAAGTTTAATACTTGTAAAACCTGCAATATCCATTAGTAATGTTAAACCAGTTAGAAAGACAAAGAATTGAGTGGTATGCCTCAGTTTTGTATAAAACCTGTAAAGCTCAAATCACATTTCAAAATTGGTAAAAATAAAATAGTATGCATAGGCATTAATTGAATAAACAAGAAACAGAACAGACTCTGTTCAAAACCTGCGACTTTGTTTACACAATTTGACAACATTTGGCAACATTTGTTTCCAATTGATTTTTAAAAGAAAGAATGTTAAGCTGTGAAAATGGACACCAAAATGTATATGCACAATGCACAAACCAGAATCTGAGAAAATTATTTATTTTTAAATTCGCTTCTCTGATATTGAACTTCAAACGGATCACCCAATCCAAGCCAGATCTAATTAGCGTAAACAAGAAGAAAATCTGCCAGAGAGGGGATGTTGTTGTGCCAGCGGACAATAGAGCAAAATTGTAAGTGAGAAGATGGAAATATCTGGACTTTGCCAGAGTTGGTAGTGACCAGGTAGAATGTTGCTTAACCTTTGTGATTTCAACGAAGGCTTATTTTATTTATAACTGAAATAGTAATTATGTCACTTGTCCCATTCAAACCGTTTTTTTGTTGTTTTTTTTTTCCGTATCCTTATCTACAAGTATCTCATGTATAGGTGTTCTAAAGGCATGTGTGTATTTATATGTTGTCTTATGGCACTTTGGTCTGATAGGTGACAAGTTAAGCATCTGGATAAGGTGGTAGTTGTGTGTCCAACTTAGGCATTTTTGTCGAGACTGTTTGTTGCTAATAATGAGAGTAGCAGTTTTGAATTTTTTTATAGTAGATTATTAATTTTTAACAAATTGTGGAACATGAGAACAACAGTTGTGCCCATCAATGTTGGAGTGCTCGGAATGGCTATATTTTCTTTTGTATCCAAGAGTGTATCTATTTGTATTCCCTATAACTCTACTCTTACAATACGAGACATGTTAAAAAATATCTTAGCTTATTAAATTACGAACGCATCTTACATCACATCTTATTTTGAGAATCATTTTTAAAAAAAAAAAAAGACGTAAAAAAGAAAAAAAATATTCCTCTTTCTTCACCCACTCTCTCTGTTCCCTTTTTTTCTTTAAGAATGCTTTGAATCTTTCAAATTTGGTTTGAAAGAAAAAGATTTTGACATTCATAGACCTGTAGACATTCGTCGCAGGTAAAAAAAACAAAAAAACAATAAGAAAACATATGACAGTTCTTTTGTTTATTTACAAACTGAAGTAAAATATATTAAATGATACATGCATTTGGCATACGTTGTTACTTAAGCAAGACTTCAAATTCTCTACACAACATGCACAAAGAAAAAACAATTTATTTTCTGGCCAAGGAATTGCAATTTTTGGTGCCAGCTTTACATGGTAAAGCTGTAATAGTTCAAGTGTTGCTTTATGATCAAGTAACTTGATGAAGGAATTCAAGCACGTTTATCAGAAATGTTAAGAGTTGATTCGAGACTTCAACAAATAGGATGTATCGAATAGAAAAAAAAAGGAAGAGAAATCCTATCAAAGTTGTTCAATGTTTTGGTTTGCAATTATTGATGCTTAGTTCATTTTTTAATATAAGTTTGTTGAATATTTTTTAAATAATAAAATGAATAGACAGGTCGAACCTCTTTAATGTGGCAAGCTTGGGACTTGACCATTGCTGGACTACAGAAAATGACCTTTAAGACCCATTTTTTTTTCAACAAAAAACTTTAAAATTTGGTCTTTGCGTTTCTTTAAATCATACAGATATCGTACTCACACAAACTCTTTACAGAAATTCCTTTGTCTAATTTTTTCAGTAACACCACCTTTTCAAGCATAGATGTTTTATTCTTATGCTTTTTAGCACTACTACCATCTTCTGCACCTCTTGGTCTTTTGGATGACATCCTGAAGTGATAAAATACAGCTGAATATATGAAATTACCCTCGGCTGCAGTGTAAACAAAGTTCAGCATATTAGCGCTGCTAACAGCGCAGCACTGGTGTCAGACCACAAAATGCCGGATTAAAGAGGTTCAACCTGTATTAAAATTTCAAAGACTGTATTATTCAATAACCATCATCAAGTGTTCAAATCTTCCCCCTGACAATAATTGATCTCACAATGCTTATCTTGAACTGAAATTTGTGAAGGAGAGTCATGATTTTGCTTTTTTTTTTCAGTGACAAAAAGAAACTTCCTAAAAAGAAGTTTTACAATTCTGAAGAGAGTTTCAGAAGATCACTAAGAGAGACCTGCCTACACTGCAGCCTTCTAGCTGTGGAGGGATGAAGTTATGTAGAGAACATTTTAGAACATTATAGAAAATGACCTTGGAGTTTGACTGAGAGTTTTCATTGAAAAAGCTGTAAAAATTTCTTTATTGGTAAAATGGTTTCGACATTCTGAAAATTTGCTAATCCTTTAACATAAGAATAAAAACTACCAAAGGTTGTTTAATAGTGGGTCAACAACCTCTTTTAGTATTTTATTTATACTTAATTTTGTATGTTATGATATCCTCCCCTGAAAAGGTTATCCTGGGGTCAGACACCTGTGCGGAAATTTAAGTGACCCCGGTCACCTTAGGAAATAGGTATATTGTGTCGGTGTCCAAAACAGGATATGGGGGACCGGTGAATGACACCTGCGTAGGTGTTAGAGAAACCTATAAAGCAGACCCGAATAGAAAACTCGGGGGCGGACAGAAATCTCGACACTCAAAGAAGAGACAGACAGAGCCGAGCCGAGAAAGCACAAAGTTCAGACAGAGTTTTCCCTGTTGGCCCCGGACTGTGTGCCCTGCATCATCTCTCGTTATCTCTCTCCGACACTGCGCATTTCACCCTTGGTGCATGTAGCTGAATAAAAATATATATGATATTTTTATAAACTCTGAGTTCCAGTCTTCTTGCTTTCCTGAACCCAGCGAATTTTCCCCTGCCTCTATAACATGTACATTTTATTAAATCAAAAAGTCTTTTGGTGTTACAGAATTTTAAAATGCCTGTGATTAGCGGATACATGTTAAACAGAAACAATTACATATACTCATATATATATACTATATATATATAAAATACTAGACACAATAATTCCTGAAAAGCTCTTTGTTTTTTCGCTAAAACTATTTAACTGACTTTCGAGCACGTTTTAGAAGACAATGTCGGAACATGATTTCAAATCTGCTAAACGATATTTTTTTCCAAATCTGGATTATCCTCTGATGAGTATCAGACAAAAAAAAGCTTTTCAAGAATTATTTTGTCTAGTATCATAAATACATATATTCAAATAGATAACAATAACACACACCTCAGCCAATATCATTGTCAACAAAAAATGAACAATCAGGTTACAGATCCCAGACTATGCAGTGATATAAGCTTGTAATAATAATTCCACAGAGACATATCATCAGTAATTTGGAAAACAATTATAATGTATTCAAAGAGTTCTTCGGACAATTGAACTCCTTGTTGTTTGTGTTGTTAACACAACGTTTCGGCCTTCTTCAGGTGTAATATCCGAAAGTGATGGGATAAACAGGATTTTTTTAATTTCAAAGGAGGTAACCTTTATAACGTAGGATTTGGGTGTTTTTTTTATCCTTGTCTTATCGGAAGGAGTTCAATCGACCGAAGAGCTATTTGAATGTTAACGGCCCTTCTCAAAACTATAGAAAATATATATATGTTGTAAATATATGAGTATATGTAGTTCTTTCTGTTTAACATGTATCCACTAATCACAGGCATTTTATTAATCATCAAATACATTAAACAAAAACAACACACAAATAATCACATTTATCAACAATGAAGCTTTGGCAAGCATTACTTCAAATTTCATTTATTTACAACTTTTATTACACTTTACTTGCTTTTCAGTGATGCATATTATTCAAAGCTGCTATTATCTTCCAAATCAATTTTTTAATTTAAGAGAAAACTATCATTAACCAACAGTTTTCAACATTACTAGTTCATTAAATTGGGGTAAAATTGCCTTTTGAAAATAAGAAAAATGATGATGAATAAAAACACCTTTAAAAAAAAGTAAAGAATGGTATTAAATAAAACTAAAAATATTTTATATTATACAATGGAGGTGAAATTATGAGAGTCACATTTAAAGCATAGCGTAAACAGCATGGGAATGTGAGAAATCTTTCTTTGGTACAAAATATGAAGTGACTAGATTATTTTTGTTTGTCCAAGACATCACATGAATTCAGTGGCCTAGGAGCAGGTCCGGCCATCGCTGGCCATCGCTGTACCAATTTTTGGCAAAGATAGAGTCTAAAATTGTGAAAGAATTACAGTGAAAAATTTAAACGTTTGAATAAAGTTTAGAGTTAATTAATTCCTCACAAAGCCTTTTAAATTTTAATACTTATTAGTTTTATGTCTAGTAAAAACAAGTAAATTTTTTTCAGCCGGACTAATCTTGAAAAGCTTCCTACGCCATTTGTAATTTACTTGTTTTGACATAAAACTAATAAATATTATGAGTTAAAGGGTTTTGTGAGAAATTAATTAACTCTAAACTTTATTCAAATGTTTAATTTTTTCACAATTTTAGACCCTATCTTTGCAAAATATTGGTGCGGCCATGACCGGACCAACCGGACCTGTTCCAAGCCAATGCATGAACTAAAGTAGTTTTTTTTTTCAGCAGATCCTGTCTTTCATTTCTCAATTAAAGAAAGAAATCAAGTAAGGATAAAAAGACATTTTTTAAAGACAAATTTTCTTGAATAAATGTGATGGCATATAAAGCAGTATAGAATACTTTGCAATGTGTAGAAGCAATAAAGTATCTTCATATAAGACTCTAAAAAAAAAAAAAAAAAAAAAATTTAAAAAAATGTTATTGAAGTTAGCATTCAAAATAGTAAGTGAAGGACAAATATGAAAAATTGAGAAATACTAAAACAATTATTATCACTAGGAGAGTGCCCATTCCAAAGATGCATGTTTGGAAGGGGCTGGACTTTATACTGTGACTGTCATAATTGTCATGTAAAATAATTTACGGAACTACATCTTCAAAGTATTTCGATTACTTCTCTTCAGTGTTGCCAATTTAGATATTTTATATCTATATTTAGATGATTCTAAAGAGCTGAAATCAAGGGAGATAATTTATTGAAACTATGAAGAAAGATCTATGTGAGTGGTGGGACTTTGGAATACCGGAATATGTAATGCTATCAACAGATGTAAATGATTTTAAGAAGAATTATGATGTTTATTACACCACCGCAAAGGTTTAAGGCCCTAGATATTGTGTAAATATGATTGTTATGATGTGTGCTTGTATATACAAATTGTATACTTTTTTTTTTATGTTAAAATAAAATGTTCTAATCTTTAATTTTTTTATTAGATTTCTTGAGAACCGCTAATCGAAAAAACTTCAAACCGCTGCTTTGTGTGCTGACTAATACATCTGGTGAATGTCAACTTCGTACAACTTCGAGTAATCGTGGCGCAGACACACAGACTGAGATTTCTTCAATTATAGTTAGCTAATATTTATATGTGTGTATTTAAAAACAATAGTTCATATAAGCATAAAGTATAACCCAACTATTCTAAGAAAAAGATTTTTTTTAAATGAGGTAACATGCATGAGACACCAACCAATAATATTCTGAGAATTTTGAATTTGCAAAGACAGATGAAGCTTACATTTGATGCTACAAACATATACCAAGCCAGTTATATGACAGCTTTAGCAAAATATATATTGATAATCTAATACAAGCAGATGTCAAAATTGATAAGAGAATTTTAGTAAGGTTTATATTTAAAGGTCTGATAGGATTATAAAAGAAATTTGGGATGAAGTAGGGAATAAGCACCCCAAAATTGACCGAAATGAAACTCACACATTTTGCCTCGACACCAGATGAAATGTCAGCGAGACGTATTTGTTTATCTTGGTAAGACTGCCGACGTTTCAATGACGTCAACCGGTATCAAGGCAAAATGTGTGCATTTCATTTCGGTCAATTTCGAGGTGCTTATTCCCTACTCCATCCGAAAGTTGTCTATACTAAATGACTAAATCTTTTTCTTCGCATTTTGATAGAGTTCGTTCATTCATTTCTTGTCGCTCGTAGCCAAGCCAGTCACAGGGTTCAGGGGAGGGTAAGGAAGACAGGGCTTTTGTTTGCGTTATTAGTGTAGAGATCAGTCTCCTCTTAGGAGGATTGATAGGATTGCCACGGGGGGCTCTCCACATAATCCACAGCTGATTATGTCATCTGATATTAGCAGATGGTCACCCATCTAGGTACTGACCAGGCACAACATTGCTTAAAATTGGTGATCGTAGGAGAACCGGTGCGTCCAACGTGATTTGGCTGTAACTATGATAGGGTTAAATATAGTATTTAGAGAAGATGGGGCTTTTTTGAGCATAGTGCAGCGACCGGTCTCCTCTTAGGAGGATTAACAGGATTGCCACGGGAGGCTCTACATGATCCTCATCTGCTTACGGCATATGGTATTTGCAGATGGTCACCCATCTAGGTACTGACCAGGCTCGACATTGCTTAAATTCGGTGATCGTACGAGAACCGATGTGTTCAATGTGATTTGGCAGTAACTATGATAGGGTTAAATATAGTATTTCACTCAAACAATATCAATAAGAATGGAAGTATAATTATCTTATCAAAAGATTTCAGCTTACTTATTCAGTAACATTAAAAAAATTCTAAAAATTTACATATAGCCAAATCAGTTATTGATCATTGAGGGTCTTGTTAACTCAGTTTTTTTTTCAATCAAATTATTAAAATGTAAAATTTTGTACAAAGTTTTAAGAGAGATTAATTTAAAATTGTGTCCTCTTATCTTCATGATCGTTTTTGTTTTAAGCTCTTCAGAATAAATAATGTGAATATTTATACAAAACCTTTTTTCCAAAAGCCAATTCAGACAAATGGCTGTTAAATTCCAAGATGAAACAACTTCACAAAACGTACTAAAGCAGTTATCTTTTCCTTACATAAGCAGTCTTTACAAAATGTTTGTTTCAAAATGGATTCTCTTTCTTTCTCCATTTGAATTTTGATATTTTTTCAATGGTCAATTTACAAATGAGGCAAGCAGACTTTGCCAACAAAAAGTTCTGAAACAACAGTTATCCAGAGAGCAAGGACAAAAAATATGTAGGAGATTCCAACTTGGAAATTGTGAGGCAGTTGATAGGGGAGGCCACCTATTTGATCCATGTTGAATCCAATAGGAAAGATGACAGCCGCCATGCAAAACAATATCACTGCAAAAGAGAGAGAAGGGAAAAAGAGATTAGACTAAAGAAATGCTGTACTACTTTATAACATTTAACAAAAGAGATAACCCAAGGCAAACAATAAAGCTTAAGGTAATTCTGGAGCTGAGAAGAAAAAAAAAGGACAGAGGTAGATTGATTGATTGATTGATTTGTTTGTTTGTTTAGTGGCATATCAACTCTTGATGGGTCATTTAATGCCGAAATCAGTTTAAAATTCCAAAAGTTGGAGGTTTTTAAAAAAATTTTTTTTTAAATAGAGTCTAGCAGATTTGGTGCAGGGTTGCCAGCTATGTCCGGACATCAGTTTTTCTTCCTGTATGTCTGATTAAAAATTTTAGGATTCGGACATCCAAAATTGTCCGCTTATCCGCTTGCTAACTTTGATATTTTTTATCTAAATTTAGATATTTTTTTGTTGTTTTTAGATATCAGATATCGGTTCTAGCCACTTTTAGCTATTTATTTTCATTATTGTGATAATAATCTAGCTACATTTAGCCACTTTTAGCTATTTTAATAATGATCTATCTACTTCTAGCCACTATTAGCCATTTATTTTAATTATTGTGATACTAATCTATCAACTTTTAGCCAGTATTAGCTATTTCTAGCCATCAATTTTTTTCTGTCCGACTTTGACAGATTTGGAGCAGGGTTGACTGAATTTGTCCAATTTTGAGAAAACTAATCTGGTAACCCTGCTTTGGTGAAAGAACAGGTGGCCTCTGTTTGGGAAGAGGTCTTACCCCTCTGCAAGGGATGCAGTTGGCATATTCTAGGCCCCAGCCGACAGGGCCGGACAGAGGTAGAAAGGATGTATTTATTTGCTACCATACAAAAGTGTTACATATGGTAATACAGCATATGACTCATGGTCACAATTTATGGTGGGTCATCCCAAAATAGCCCAGTTCTCTTGGCCATTGCCACATATATCAAGATGTACTCCTGACCGTACCTCTCTCAGTGGAATGGGGGAGATGCTGCCTGGATGGATCCCTGGTCACCAGACTTCAATTACTTAATGGTTTCTGGCCCAAAATAGCCAGAAACCAGCAGCAATGCCAGGAGGTAGGAAATAGTTGTTTTATAATCAGTGGCCTTAAAAAACACCACAATAATTTCTGTACAAAAATATTAACAAACAAAGATGAAGACACTAGTCTTCAATAATTCAAGCTATAAGAACAACACTCAGAAACCGTCACGTGATCAAAGTCTTTTGTCAGCATGCTGTGTTGGGGGTGAGCAATTAAAAAATTGGAAAAAGGGTTGATCAATGAATAAGTTTCAATTTTAAATTAAGTTACCTACTTTTAAAACACGGACAACATTTTTTAATCCATAGCGAATCATAGTCTCCAGCGTTTTCAAATGCCGGAGACAACAGTGTAAAATAACTAAAACCATTTGGAAAAATCAACCACATAGCTGAGAAGTGAACCAGTTTATCATTAGAGATTTTCATTGTAAAACAATCACTCTTTTATCAATAAGCAATTGATTTTATCAGAATTTGAAACACTCACAAAATAGAAGTTCATTATACTATCTTGTCTAGAGGAAATACACCTATACCTTGAATAGTATGGATTTGATTCTGGTTTTGATGTAGTATAGTTAAGGTATTGCTGTACAAGTTTGTAACAAACAATGTATATGCTGAAAAAAACCCAAACATATTAAATTATAATAAGACCTTGAGCAGTGCGGTTTGGGAGTGAAAAACTTTGGAATGAATTAACTGCACTAATCAAAGTATACCTGTACAATATATGCCAGTATATAAGACAAACATTTAATTTAAAAAAAAAACTATGCAAATATTACACTGCATACAATGCGTTGATATTATGATTAGGGAGGGTCAGCAACTGAATTTCGATATGGACACTTTTAGAGCTTGGACTAGTTCCAGTGAATGGTAGTCCTCCAAATACCATTGTAAACCATTCGTCTTATAGTCTGGCATATATGGTAAGTATATCAGCAAAGTTTTTATGATAAAATTTTAACAAAGAGGTATTTCAAATCCCAAGGACATAGATATTACTATTTCCCATCAAATAATATAAGTAATAGTATTTATGTCTTGTACAAAATTAGTTTAAAGTTGAATTCAATAATATATTTCCTTTTGCTAAAAGTAAATTTGGATTTGTTGTGAATGCAGCAATACCTTGAATAGTGTGGTTTTGATTAGTTCAGGTTCTAACGTAGTATGGTTAATGTAATTGATTTTTAAAGCGATAAATGAATGCATGGTTTTTGTAAACTTACTTGCAATAAAGCCAAGCCATCGAGCAAACTTAATGGCTCTGTAGTACCAAAAAGAAAACCAAAGAAGCAAGATGGTAGCTGTAATTGCTCCGATGCCGAGCACTATACAAATAAAAGTGATGAACCATTCTGCTCGAGGAGGCTCAGGATTATAGCAAACAGTTGGACGTTCATAGATAGTCAGACAGGTTTTCAGTAAACCAATTGAAGTGGCACCTGAGGGAAAGAAGAAAAAAGGAACAGATTAGGAAATCAGGGGAGACAAACACTGAAGAGAAGAGAATCTTTAGTAAGCGGGTCTGGTTAGTAACTCAATAGAAACTGTCACATGACCAACATCTTTTGGCATCATGCTGTATTGGGGGCTGTGTTGCCAACTCAAAAAATATTTTCATTTTTAAAAATCCCAAAAATGGCCCATAACCACCAAAAAGACGCTAAAAATGGTCAAAAATAGCCAGAAAATGGCCAAAATGTTTTAGGCGAAAAAACACGCTAATTTAGCATTTTTTGCACATGCCAAAACAGGAAACGCGCTAAATTGGCAACACTGATTGGGGGTGATCAATGAATAAGTTACTTCTCTCACATGTAGTTGGGCAGTGGTCACTAAAAAGTCTGAATTTTCAAAAAACAAGCAGACACAAAATATTTAGCACAAACTTACATTCTAAACTGAACCCCCACCCACTAAAAACCTATTGGAGGGAGGTTAAAAAACAAAAAGGTTTTTTCTCGGCATAATGAGGAGTAAATGTTGAAATTTTCAGCCCTCTATCCCCATTAGTGTGATATATATGTACATACAGACATACATAGCCAGCTAGACCAACCTAAAAACTGAAAGAAACCTATTTTAACAGTTTTGGTTGACAGTTACTAATACTAGACAACCCTGTAACCCATTAGGTCACAATTGAGTGAAAATTAGCGCAACCAGAATGAAACTGGATTTTTTAAGCATATGCAAATAAATAAATAAGGGAGACTACTCTATAATTAGCATTTGATAGTTATCTCCCTTGACAAATCAGTCAATAGATAAGTTTTCTTTAAGTTAGGAGTACCATAACCCAATACATCTGGCTACAATGCATGTTTCGACTACTTAGAGGTCACAGATAAACAAAATTAGACATAGTATTATACAGATTAATCAGTGGCAGTAAATATTTATATGAAGAGGGTAGTGTAGATTTTGTCTGTAGTGGAGAATTTTTATATCTGTTTAACACATATGCAGCCACTTATACTATGTGAGTATTGTAGGTTTTATAAGTACTAGACAGACTGCTACTAGAAAGAATTTTTTGCATGTATTTGAAATTATTTTTTCTTCAAGATGAACTTGATAATGAGGGTCAGAATCCTGACATATAGCAGTTAAAACAATATTTTACAAATGGGTGATAACCATAAGTGCACAGTAGCATCAGCTGATGTTGATGCTGAAAATAAAAATGTATTGTTAGTTTTCAAATGGTTCTTCGGACAATTGAACATCTTGTTATTTGTGTTGTAAACATGACGTTTCGGCTGATCTATTCGTCGTCTTTCTTCAGGTGTAAAATCCAAGTGTGATGGGATAAACAGAAATTATGTTTAAGGGGGGGTAGCCCTTATAGCTCATGGCCCGGGTGTTACTGCGTCTTTGTCCTGTGGGGTTTAGATATGTTGAGAAAGTGGAAGCCACATCAGGTTGAAATCCGCACTTGTCTGGCTAATGCATTTAGTCGACATTTTAATGTGAGCTGTCTCTTTGAATTTTCTCTGCTTCCAACAACGTTCTCTGTCAATAATCTGGACTTCCTCACAAAGAGGAAGATTTTCAACCTGATGTGGCTCCCTCTTCTCAACAAATCTGAACCTGACAGGACAAAGACACGGAAACACCCGGGCCATGCGCTATAAGGGCTACCCCCCTTTAAACATAATTTCTGTTTAACCCATCACACTCAGATTTTACACCTGAAGAAGGCCGAAGAATGGATCGGCTGAAATGTTGTGTTTACAACACAAATAACAAGAAGGAATTCAATCGTCCGAATAACCATTTGAATATTAATGACCCTTCTCAAAACTATAGAAAATATTGTTAGTTTTGTTTTCTGTTCTCATGCCCCCTTCTCCTACGATACATATACCTTATTTGAAGGGAGTAGCAGAAAGGATACAAAGGATCTGCTCTCGCCATAACATCAAGGTCGTTTTCTGCTGCTCACACACACTTTGAAACTTAATCAAGGTGATCCCGATTCACAATCCAAAACTTACAAACAATTGCATTTACGTTATCCCCTGTAAATGTGGGAAAGATTATGCTAAATTAATCCCTGTCTTATGCTTTGGCCTGTGCTTTGCACCATCTTTTCCAGTTCAGTCCTCACTGTCCTCCATTAGGTGGGCTTTGGCCGGCCTCCCTCTCTTTCTCTTCCCAGTTGGGGTCCATCTTAAGGTCAACTTCAGGTATTCTTTCAATGGGCATCTTCAGGAGATGACCACACCATCGTAAATTATGCTTCTTAATCCCAAGGGACATATTCCTATTGTCAGCTCTCACCGTTCTTCATTAGAGATCTTGTTAGGCCAGTAACTATTACAGATATTTCATAGGCAGCTATTGTGGAAGGCATCAACCTTTCCCTTGTAGTATAGTTTAAACCTGGCTTTGAGTTTTATAAGTTTTTTCGAACATCCTTCAGCCAAATTGATGACAGGTGGCCCAGTGCTCCTTTGAATAAGCATTGGTCATATAGGATTATATCCATATTTTGGGATATCCTATTTCCAGATATTGTACCAGAAGGCTAACTGCTAATTTCAAGTATTTAGTTTTTAAAACAACCATGTTAGGTTGGTCTACAATTAATATTACTGCCACCACATAAACAAAAGGTGTGAAATAAAAATATTTTGTTGAAACTTGACTGTTTTGATGAACAGATACTTTGAAACTTAAGCAAGGTGAGCCTGATTCATAATCCAAAACTTACAAACAATTGCATTTACGTTATCCCCTGTAAATGTGGGAAAGATTATGCTAAATTGATCCCTGTCTTGCGCTTTGGCCAGTGCTTTGGCCACTCTTAAGGGTCTGGTTAGTCACTCAATAGAAACTGTCATCTGACCAACGCATGCCGTGTTGGAGGTGATCAATTAAAAAATTGGGAAAAGGGGGGGGGGGTCAGTGACTAAATTACTTCTCTTGCCTTTTGTTGGGAAGTGATTACTAAAAACAAGCCTGAATGCTGCCAGACACAAACTAAGGGATCAATTTAGTATAAACTTACATTGCAAATAATCCTTTTTAGTGGGCAATTAAAAAAAAAAAAGAAAGTTTTTTCTAGACATAATAAGGAGTAAATGTTTAAATTTTCAGCCCTCTACTCCATTGGTGCGGCCTGTACGCCTGATACATACACAGCCAGCCAGACCAACTTAAAAACTGAAGAAACCTATGTTGACAATTTTGGCTGAGGGGTTTCTAATAATTTGCTTCTGCTAGACAATTAATCTAAAGAGTTATGAAGTTTTTTGAACAGCCCCTATCTGCCCAAGTCTTAATGCATCTGATCAAAATTGGTCTTCTTAGAAAATAATCTATACAAGTGTAAATAGAGTCAGTACTAAAACAAGTTTGAAAAATAAAATTTTGTTTTGCATTTTTATAGAATCTGCAATGTATAATTTTTTCTATGAAGAAGGTGAAAGAAATTACTGGAATCAAGACAAAATATTAGTCATATCATAAGAAATGTTAATCACTGCTACCCACAATACTGCTTTATTGCTGGGTTTAGGTTTATTCATGTGTTCTGACATTTATATGTATCTGGACTTCGGCCAGCCCTAATTGTTAATAGAAACTTTAAATTTTGCACACCCACCCCCCTCAATGAGTATGGAACATTTTTTGTTTTTTTTAAATCCCCACCCCAAAGGGTTTTACAGGGGGGTTCAATATGCAATGTAAGTTTATGCTAAATTGATCACTAGTTTGTGCTGGCTTGTTTTTTTAAAATTCAAACCTTTTTTTAGCCCAACAAAAGGCGAGAGAAGTAACTTATTCATTGATTACCCCTTTTTCCAACTTTTTAATTGATCATGCCTAACACAGCATATATTAGTGGCAGTGATTCATAATTTCCCTTGGAATGTTAGTTTTGTTCGATTTTAAATGCTGAAGGAAAGATCGACTTTTACAATTACATTTTAATGAACATATATAATTATATAGTTTGAATTTTCCACCCAAAGCATCAGCTTTATTCGGCCTTTATGTTAATAAGTGATTTGCTTTCTATTGGAGGGGGTTCTTAACCCATTAAAGCCCTAAAACTATTTTAGATATCCAAACAACCTTTTTGTATGTTAAAGTAGACCTAGTTGCAAGTTTTCGGAAATCTTTTTGTTTAGGAGGCAAAATCCCCTCCGATGAAGTGATCATATATAGTGCCTCACACAAAAGTGACCAAAAATAGAAAATATAAGAAAATTAAAAATTAAAGTAGAAAGTTAAATAAAACAGAATTCAATATAATGAATAGATACAAAAAATTGATATTGACAAAAAAAATAACACCTAGATATTTTCAGTTGCAAGTTTTCAGAAATTTTATGTTTATGGGGGCAAAACCTCCTCTGATGAAGTGATCATATATGGTGCCTCGCTGAAAAAGTGACCAAAAATGGAAAATATAAAAAAATTAAAAATTAAAGTAGAAAGTTAATTAAAACATAGAATTAAAGAATAACATTCAATATAATGAATAGATACAAAAAAAATTGATATTGACAATAACAAATAACACCTCCGGGTTAATTTTAAAATTTTATTGTGCAGGCCAAAAACAAGCTAATTTAATGGGGTGTGTTATGCCTCAAAACAGTTTCTGTCTTTGTTCAATCACAAGTGTGCTTTGTATGTAATGTTTGCAGACCACATTGATGCGGATTATGTTGTCTGTGCGGCTACAATATGTGCATGTGGCTGACGGATCCTCAGGAGATCATATATAGTCAGTTGCCCTATAAAGGGTTATGGTAAAAATTGCTTGAAATTCTTTTTTTGAAAAGTGATAAATTGAAAGAAAGTTTCAATTAATGAAATCTAAAGTTAAAGAAAATAATCCTAGTTTTTTCTTTTAATATTCTCTCAACTCTACCAATTAATTAATCTCGTCTCTATCATTACAAATATCATCTGTCGTTTTTAGTAGTTTAAGGCAAGACTACGTTTTGTGAAGGCAAACATTTTAACCATTTGACGAAATCGACTACGGATGCACAAAGACAAAAGAGAACAGAGTTGATTGCAACTCATCAAACATCAAAACCAAGTATTTATTTAATTCAATATGTAGTTTTAGTTTTTAATATTATTTATTTATATTACTATTTTGTCTATTAATAGATAAAATAGTAATAATATAAATAAATAATATCCGCTGTAACCATGATTAACATGGTTACAGCGGATAACAGTGCCTACTGTTTTACTTTCATTAATTCTCCTATTTCCTTTTATTTGTGCACCGTTTTTAACATAGAGTGAGCAAAGGTGTGAAACTTTACAATTTACGATTGTGCCGAAAAGGCTTTTTACTGTTTGTTGCTTTTTACAGACACTAAAAATATATTCCCTTTTCTGCATCCGTAGTCGATTTCGTCAATGGTTAAAACGTTTGCGTTCCACAAAAAAAAAACCGCATTGCCAAATTTTGATCAATTTATTGTGATATTTAAAAATATCAAAGTTTAATTACATATATTTCCTGCTAAAAATTTAGTAAATATTAACTAAATACAGAGATGACAAAAAAATAAAAATAAAATTCAAGCAACATTCGTCTAAAAAATCAATTGCTGAGTTTATTTTAGGCGTATTTCCGCAGTTGATTTCGCCAATGGTTGGTTCGGCAGGCGACGTGTTTCGAAAGAATGCCCAGTCTTGTTGTCTTAACAATTCAGATACGTATCTTATTTTTTAGTTTGACAACTACACAACACATCACAACACAACACAAAACACAAGTTAGGTAGGGAGAATGCAATTGCTAATTTTAGCTTCTCTCATCGCTAGCATTTAGGGTGAAGGTAAATGCATTCATTAATATAAGTGCAATGTAAACCCATATGGTGATTCCTTTGCTACTTACCCCCAATCTCGGAGACAATCCAGTTAGGCATTGCGATGCTGGCCACGGCGAGAAGGTCAGCTGCGAAGAACAGCGCCATGGAAATGATGCTCAGTCTGTCCATCTTGGTGTTGTAGTTCTCTCGCCAGACTCTGTTCAGGGGACACTCACGAATAGAAAAACATAATGTTTTTCTGACCACTCAGGCTATTTTCTTTTACGAGGAGGACATACACTTATCCATTGCCTCAGCCCAACAGTTATTTTAATCTTAACTGAACTGATGTTTCTTTTTTTTTGGGGGGGGGGGTTCTTCTTATTATTATTCTTCTTCTTTTTCTTCTTCTCCTTCTTCTTCTTCTTCGTCTTCTTCTTCTTCCCTGTTGACAATTTCGAGGAACGACCGTGTCACGTGACACGGAAGAAGGAAGATAACTGCATCCCGAATTTCGAACTAGCACCACCAACCGGTGTAAACAGTAAAACGTTCCAGCCAGACAGAAGAACGCGGATTAAATAAACTGAATATTGTTAACGCACTCACGACGAATAGACAATGGACTTGAGATAAGGCTTTATTTATTTGACAGCAGTTAATTGCGTCATTAAGCCAGCTTCAG
>VCCN01001495.1:1095383-1111681 GCA_006491835.1 Architeuthis dux | reverse complement strand
CCTTTTTATCGCGTGAATATTAAAGTTGAGATATTATAAAAAAGCGAATAATAATTGTGAATAATAATGGCTGTTTATAACACATTTCAATACTAATACTGAAGTACACACCACAGATAAGAATTTTACAAAAATCACTGCAACAATGTCAAAATAACCACACATTTAAATATGACCAAAGATAACCAATATGTTTATCAGTACTAATAAAGAAACAAACTTTCAGTGAAGTAAAACACAGTCTGATAACTAGAAAGCTATAACTACCAAGCAGGGGAGGTAATTATGCATGGATCCGCTCCAAAATCTAATCAGTTCTTCCTTTGCCTATTGTACACCCTTCCAGAAATCTGAATGAAATTCATTGAGAACTTTTGGAGATATCTTGCGGACAGGAAACAAATTGGCGATAGTATGTTTTGGACGGGTCCATGACAATAACCCCAGGACAATAACCCCAACGGACAATAACCCCATGTAGTAAAAAGTGTTGGCCCATCACCTTAACAAACGATATTATAATGCATCTATTCCCCTTTTATTTTTATTTCACGAATTCTCTTATTTCTTATTTTTATTTAAAGTTTTGGCCCCTCACGGGAAGAAAAGTGCACAGCAAAACATAATTTAATTAAGCAAAACATAATTTAATTAATGAAAACATAATTTAATTAATGAAAACATGATTAATTTAAATTATTTAATTCAATTATTTATTAAATGTCTTTATAATTATCATAATTTATTTAATGAATATTTGTGTTTTTTACACGAATATTTTATTCTAGACTTTTGGCACAACGTATAATTTAATTAATGAATATTTGTGTTTTTACATGCACACAAGCATATACCGACACAGATACACAAATATACACGCACATAGATACACATGCTATACACATACACGCAGACACACATATACACTCACACACATATCCACGCATACAGATACGCACACTTATACACGTACATACATACACTTATACATACACACATACATACATGCACACACATGTACACGTATACACATGCTCATATATGCAAACATGGTATCCGGAAAAGTGCCCACTTTTCCAGGATCCATACACACATACACACGATATATAGATACACATACACGCGGACTCACGCTTTTTTAAATAACGTTTAGAAAGTCGCTATAAAATATTAAAATTCTAAAACTTCAAAATTTCTTCTTTTTTTATGAACGTAGTTCCGCCTTGTGTATTGAATTGATGTATGCCTTTTGATTTACATGTTACGGCTGTTTAGGCAATTTTCAAAATCCCGATTGCCCTTTTCATGTATTATACTTATTTCATGTATTATACTTATTTCATGTATTATACTTATTTGTAAAAAAATATTTTTCCATTTGGATCCCCACCCACCTGCACAAATAATTTCTATTTGGACCCCTCTGCTCAAAATCCTGGATCCCCCTGCACATATATACAGTTACTGCGACAGTTGCTGCAAATGCTATTTTTTTAAATGGAATTAGTTATCAACAACAGTTGTGGGAACACCCTTTTTGAGTAACAACTACCCTGCACACATAACATCAGCTCCCACGAGCAGAGACACAAGAGTGGATGACAATAATAGAAAAACTGCCACGGTCTGTCTACCTTACATCAGAGGCGTGTCGGAAAGGATTCAGAGGAATCTGCGGTCCATACAACATCAGGACAGTATTCAAAAGCAGTTCCACCCTTCGGATACATCTCACGAGAGCAAAGCCTTCATCAGATGAAAACATGACCAAAAACTGTGTGTATAGAATTCCATGTAATTGTGACAGGGAATCTAAAGGCGAGAAGGGCCACCCACTAAAAGTAAGGCTAGAAGAACATCGAAAAGCCGTAATCCATGGAGAAACTGGTTTCATACCAAGATCATGTGTGGGAGTGAAAACTGGGGGTCACCAACTCCCTATGAAATGAAGTTAGAATAATATAGAGAGGGCAACATTGTAAAATAAGGAGATTGAAAGAATCAGCTCACATGTTAAGCTCTAATAACCTCCTCTGTGGGCCTAGCATATAATTGAACACCATAAGGGAGCCTTTGATTACGAAAGAACAGACATTAGGTTTAAGGCTCTAAAATTCTACCACTTGATTGTCTTTTTCGATATAAGCGTTGGTTAAGTGTATGCAGTTACCTAGTGGTTGTGAGTTCGATCCCTCTGGTTCGGTGGAATGAGCAGAAGCGGCATCACAAGGGCGAATTAACTAATACCAGAGGCGGTGCGTGGGACCCGCAGTCCCCACAACTCTGGGGGCGCAATATATCTGAGGAACCCTGAAAATCTAAAAAGATTATTCTTTAACAAATAATTTTTAAAAATCTAAAAATTAATCTTTTAAAAAATTGCAGGAGAGTGGAGGACGCAGTCGGACCTAGCGCCATCACTGCTAATACAAAATATCAGGGCCGGATTAGCCTATACGCAAACTACGCCACGTTGGAAAGCTGATAAAACACTCTTTCTAACGATATATACATGTATAAACCTCCATCAAAAATAATTCTACGATCCATAGACTTTGGACTGTACTTGAAGTTTTCTCGTAAAATGCTGAATACTTAGCTTTGCGTTTTGGGCTGTAACCTTCTAAACCCAATAGATACAAATTGACAAGATATACCGTTGGAAGGCGGATAAGATTCACTTTCCAACGATATATGTATATATCTCCTTCATGAATTAAATCCACAATTTTGCCTATAAAGTATACTTGAGATTTCCTTGTAAAATCCTGAAATACCTATAAATTAAAGTGGATTTTTGAATTCCTCATGTCTTAAACCCATGATTTAGCCTTTCAAAGTACTCAGATATGTCAACTGGGAGACGAGATATGAAATTCTGTTTTGTTGGTGTATGCTGGCGACCATTTTGTTTTATGCAAATGGGGTAGTTCTTCCCAACCTTTTTCTTGGGAACATCTTTTTTCTGAAAGAGAACATCCTAAGGAACATTGTTGTACCCTAAAAGTAGAATCATGGGGGTGGGGGTGCACGGTAGCCCCTGCTGGCCCCCGGGCTATAATCATTTGTAAATATCCTTATCAATTTTTACTATGTTTATGTTTCAATATAAACTTACTATTCAGATCTCTTATAATTTTTATATGGTGGGCCCTAAAATTATGGGTGGCGTAGGGCCCATCGTGGCCTTATCTGGCCCAGCGGAATGAGAATAATTACCCATGTGGCCTGAATAAAGGGTTCGGCTCGAAATTCCTAGAAGGTTACCAAATACGACAGGAACCTGAAGAAGGCCGGAAATTACAACGACTGAAACGTGATTACAACAACCAAGAGGAGGACACCAGTTAGAATAAAGCAACGCATAATATTGATAGAATGTCAAGTTCAACTCAAGTGATTAGTATAACAAATACGTAGTAGTAATCAGTCTATTCTAACCACTTGATCAAATTTCCACTAATTCAGAAATTAAATTGCGTAATTTCAAGAACAGTTTAATTTTAATTGTATCTTGACCTTGTTCAACAGTTGGAGGTTTTCCAGTTTTGCGATAACTGCGTATATCATGTTTGTGCAGTAACTTGAGATTTAGTACACTTTGATATTACTGCGCAAACATGATATATGCAGTTATCGCAAAACTGGAAAAACTCCAAATTAGTAAAAAAAATACATAAAGCCCATTACTTAGGAGATATTTTCTACGTTTGCTAGATTTACTGCGCAGAACAAATTTCACACAAATTGCAAGTAGGGGTACGTAGAACAAATCTCACACAAATTGCAAGTAGGAGTACGTACTTAAATTACAAGGAACAAGGAAGTTTTACCGCATGCGACTCGCTGAGTTGAACAGACGACATTAATACGAAGCGTGTATGGTTCAAACCTTCAACTTTTATGACGTCTAAAAATGACACATTCCTTAAGATCATTTGATATACATATTTTAGTAGCTATTTTATGAGTCAAAAACTGTGAAAAGAGGAAAAACTGAAAATCAAAAATTCTTTTGTCAAATGATGTGTTGTTTCGGGGATTTTTCTGCTTTTTAGCCGTTCCGCACATTGTTCTCTCTCTCAAGAGATTAAAAGGTCTAAGAGTAACTTTAATTTTCTCAAAATCGTCATATTGGCATTTGTTTGTGTCTACAACTAAATACCATATATGTTCTCGTTTTACTACTGGTGCAAAAATAATTGCTGTTTTTCACCATCAACTTTAAAGCAGTATATCTGTCAATGTAAGAGCTAATGTAGATGGGATTAAAACTAGTATTATATCTAGCTAACTCCCATTATTAAATATTATCTGACTCCAAGAAAAGTTATTGTAAAAACAATAACAATAAGAGCGTAGTAGCGTAGTAATCTCTAACAGTGAAGCTGTATGTAGCAGCAGTAGCAATAGTAGCCAACAGCCTTAAGGGTCTGATTGCCCGTAAGTAAAGCTAGTGTGCTGATAATACTAGAGAAAGAAAGAGGGTCATGTTACGATGCGCATAAGAGAGATTAAATACATGCATGTGCAAAGATGCATGTTTGCACATGGTAACAAAATGCAATGAGATTAAAGAAATACAAATACTCTGCAATGATAATAAGTATATTTATTACAGGAGAATATCGCAAAAGGTAGTCTTATCTGATGAGAAGAAGTAAGAAGAAGTAAGTATTTATAGTGTTCGAGTACTACTTAGTAAAATGTCCTTAGTTTGTTGAAGATGATAAAGAAGAGAGTGTGTGTGTGTGTATGTATGAATGTGTATGAATGCGTACGTACATAATCAGAGGTGAGAGGCACGTCTCTGTTGTCAAGACGACAAATCTGACTAAACAAAGATGAAGAATAGATCGGTCTTCTTATAGTAAGAGGTGAGTGGTGGTGTGTGGCTGGTCAAAGATATCGGCCGATGAACTGGGTATCGTCAAAAGTTCCAAGATGGAATATGAGGTGACAAGATACATGATTTTGCCAGACTTGTCGTCTACAAAGCATATACAATTCAAGTCGAGTACGGATTTTTTTAAAAGACGAGATAACCTTATTTCTCGGAAAGATCAACTTGGTCCTCGGAATAAAAATCTGTGTTGTCAAATGGTTTCTACTTGCTGTGTGTGCAAAAATACGTATGTGTCCGTTACATATCTCAGTTTAGAATCAAAGCTATTACCGTATTTTCCGGCATATAAAACACGTTTTTTCCTCTCGGGAAGCAAACGCTTTATCAGTTGTTTTGTTTACTAACATTACAGCGCTATGCATATAATGTAAACAGCCAGCCACTGTGGGGGTTAATGTAGATTAAAATAGATAAGAGCATTAGAATAACCCGATAGTATGGAGGGCTATGACGACCAGAGAAAAGAGAAGGGGTTTCATTTTATTTTTTATTTAAGATTGAGGTGCGTTTTATATGACAGTGCGTCTTATATGACGGAAAATACCGTAATCGAAATAAGAACCTTCAGAATCTACACATTTTTGCCAACTAGAAACAAGTCCATTTATTCCGAAAGCATAGAATTCTGGGGTCCTGGAACCAATGAATTCTTCGAATATGTATTTGATCTGCTGTTTGGTTGTTGAAGACTTCCCCTTGCAGGAAGTGGTCGAAATGCTTGAAAAAGTCGTCACCGGTCGAAAAAGAGGTCTGCTGAGTAAGCTGGGTGAGGTACAGTTTCGTAAGCTAGTTCGTTCAATGTCTGCAGGGTCATTCGCGCGACATGGGTCGGGCGATGTCATGGAGAAGAATCGGTCCTTTTCGATTGACCAATATTGGGCGTAAACGTTGCAGATTTTGGTGGATTTTATCGAGTTCTTAGCAATACTTCTTTGCTGTGTTGGTTTCGCCAGGATTCAAGAAGTTGTAGTGGATGATTCCTCTTGTCGACCACCAAACAGTGACCATAATCTTCTTTTGATGCAGGTTTGGTTTGGGGGAAGTGCTTCATCTCTGTCTAGTCACTGCGCGGAACGCCGTCGATTGTTGTACAGAATCCATTTTGGGTCACATTTCACAATGGGATAAAAAAAATGGATCGTTTTTGTTGCGCAAAAGAAGCGCTGAGCAGACTTCGAAACGGTAATTTGTTTTATTTTCGTTCAGCTCGCACCCATTTGTCGAGCTTTTTCGCTTTTCCAGTTTGGTGCAAATCTCGATCAACTGTTGAATGGTCAACGTTTAGTTCCTCTGCAACCACTCTAATTGTTTTGCGTGGGTCCGCCTCAATAATGGCACTCAATTGAATGTCGTCAATCACAGAAGGATGTCCACGACCCTCCACATCTTCAAGGCTCTCGTCTCCGTTTCGAAATCTTTTGAACCAATGTTAAGCTGTGCGTTCGTTGACGGACCCCTAGCCAAATACTTGGTTGATATTGCGAACAGTTTCCGCTTCTTTACGTCCCATTTTGAACTCATACAACAAAATTGCTCGAATTTGCTTTATTTCCATCTTTGATTTGACCCGAACCAGAATAAATAGTGAAAAGAAAACGTTCATCTTAAATAAATTCACGCTTTAAAATGGTATATTCTATGAACATAGTTAAATAATAGTTTATTCCAAAATAAGCATCAAAGTTTACAATAACAAAAACCGTAATTATTTTTGCACCAACCTAATAATTATCTTAAATTCATCCTATTTTGCCTCTAGTGTTTTTAGAACAGTCCCAACGGTCACAAATATTTTGATGCTTAGAAATTCTTCAAGAAATTCTTCGGCGGTCAAGTATTCAAAAATAGTATTTTCGGTCATGAGTCATGAGTTGGTTTGTTTCAAAACAGGAAGGTTGTAACCCTCAGAGAGATTGTTAAAACTTAGTTTTGTCTTTTTTTTGTTAATGATTACAATATTAATTGTTATCAAAGACTTGTTTGAACGGAATTTTGACGAGAGGAAAGGGAGTTTATGAATTCATTTCCCCACACCCAAGTAAATCACGCGATAGTATTTTACGTACGTAAGCGGGGTAATGTAATGGTAATTCAAGATGTGTGGATACGGACCGACTTCTCTGGTGACCAGGGATGGAAATGGCGGTAATACTATGCGAAAGTCGCTATATATGTATGCATGTCTGCAGTGGGCATCATGGCCATACTAAAAGTTCCAGGGGTCTGTTTTTTTGCATGGATATTGACTTAACCCTGGGATAAAACATAAGCTATTTTTTTTTTGAAAATTCCAACACTATCGAGTTGTTAGTGGGTGGTTCGATTCACAGTGTATTATGCTAAACTGAACACATATTTGATGTCCAATAGGTAAATGACGGAGAGTGACGTAATTAAGCGTCTGTAAATATTGCAAAGTATTGGTAGAGAATAGAGAATTAATTCTACGGGAGAGAGAAATAGAATGTTTTTAAATACAGTGGAGACTAATCTCGTGGACCATTCTATAGTGTAGTGAGTTCGTTTCTTACTGGGTACCCTTAAAAAGAAGTGGCTTGTGTAACGTCGTCTGGTACTAGTGCCTTTGTTAGGTTGTAGTTCTTTCTGTTTTAGCTGCGTGTAGTTCGAAACGCGTTTGGTTCCGCTGTATTTAGCGTGTTAAGAAAAGAAGCTGAGAGACGAAACAAACACGTGTTGACAGGGCGATTTTGCTTGACCAGAGAGACCTTCCCAGCCTCCATTTCCGGGATCCCGTTTTCGTGACCGGAAACCAGGGCTCGTAAAACGGGGGCTGTTGGCTAAATTGTCGGCGTGTTTATTCATTTAAAAAAACGTACATAGATACATACATATAAACATTACAGCTTGCCAGTGGTTTGTGTCTTTTGCCAGTAAGTCAGGGTTCAATATAATGAAGAGGAGGTACCATGTGGAAGTACTAAAGTCGCCAATAAAGAAGTAAACAAGAGAAGCAATGTGTGGTTGGTGGGGAAAGAACAAGACAGAGATAAAATAACAATAACGAATGGGTTTATTGCCGTTATTTAAATGAGCAGTTAAATCGCGACAGTTCCATATAATTTTATATATCGGTATCCTTTAGCGTGAGCAGTGCTGGATTACGGCATGGGCTTCAGGTGCTGCAGTCTATGGGCCTTCGCTAGCTGGAAGGCCTGTAAATGGAGATAATATTAATGTAATTAAAACTATTATTAGTATTAAACTCCGTGAAATGGAAATGTCGTAGATTTGTTTAGGCAACAAATCTAGACTGAACAAAGAATGAAAATAGTTTGTCTTCTTATAGTAAGAGGTAAGTGGAAGGTGAGTGGCTGGTCGAAATGTCGTCCGTTGGAATGGATTTCGGCAAAGTTCCAACGTAAGATGTAAGGTGACAATATACAAGGTTTTGCTAGACTTTGTGTCTACAATGGGTATCGTATTTCGGGTCAAGTGCCGTATTTCCATGTTGGTTAACTAAAAGCATGGTGGACAGATAACTTTGTGTCACGGAATATTGAAACTTGGGTGTTCTTAAAAATATATGTGCGTCAAGTGGTTTCATTTGATGACCTGAGCGTGTGAGTGCAAAAATACATATGTATCCATTACAGGCCTCCAGAGATTAAGTGACAAGTTATTTGATTTGTAAATGCTTGTTTAAAGTTTAAGTACTCTAAATTTGTCATGTATATATTTGTATACATAACGGCTAAAGGAACTCTATATATATATACCGTATGCCGGTTTGGGATTTGTAGTAAACAACGGATTAATTTCTTCATTCCATATTGTTGAACTAGCAGTACAGATTTAATTGTGTTTAATGATAACTGATGAGACATGAGAGAGGAGTTTCTCCAAGATGAGACATCTAAAGAATGTAGACAGATCGACAATGGAATTACCAAAAAAGACTTATTCTCATGACAATTGAAAAATATGTTCTCAAGAACTTACAATTTAATGATGTTTTGGAGAAATTTGTTTCCATGAAATTACGCAATTCAAATGTTTGAATTTTAATCGTTGTTAGCATTGTAAAAAATAAATTTAATTTTTTCTGAGCTTTTTTCATTTTGAAAATATTACTGTACATGCAGACCAGGGGCCTACACAATCTTAATCCGGCACTGAGCGTGACGGAAAACAAATAGATACAAACACATCGGTTAATTACCTCTACGAACGAAGTTGGATAGGTATATGTATTCGGTCGCGTCCGTCTTTCCGTCTGTCTTTCTGTCAGTCTGTCTTTCCGTCCGTCTGTCTGTACAATCAAATTTGGTGGGAGTGCGGGAACTGGGGAAAGGAGGGAGTGATTAAATTTTGAGGCGGATCCAGTAATTTGATTTTTGATTGAAAGATATTTTTCCGTTTTTCTTCATACATTTATGTATATACGCTCATCACAGTTCACACGATATCTCCAAACGTTCTCAATGAATTTCGAATGTTGTGGAAGGGTGGACAATAGGCTATGGAAGAACTGATTCAATTTTTGGGGCGGATCCATGCACAATTAACTCCCCTACGTCCACACCCCATAATATCGCTAAAAGTTCATGTCTGTCCATCTCCAAAAGTTCTCAATGAATTTCAATGATATTTTGTGGAAGGGTGAACAATGGGCTACGGAAGGAGTAATTAAATTTCGTGGCGGATCCAGACACAATTAATCACACTGACAATGGTGTTGGCAGAGGTATGCGCTCTCTGGGTGCTTTCTAGTTATTATATGAGTTTTGATTATTAAAATTCAAAACGTAAAAATCGGCACTGAGCATGATCATAATTTGTTTAAATAAAAAAAACTATTATACCAGGATGTTGAAAATCGCCTAAACAGCCGTAACATGTACACCAGAAGGCAACACCAATACATAAGGCCGAACTACGTTCATAAAACTGTTAATTAAAAGATTTTAAGTTTTTTTTTAAATTTTGAAGTTTTACAATTTTAATATTTTATAACGTTTAGAACATTGAAATTGAAAATATTTTTCATTTTCATGGTTTACTGTCATTTCAGTTTAAAAAGAAACAGGTCTGGTTAGTTACTCAATAGAAACCGTCACGTTACCAACGTCTTTTGGCAGCATGTTGTATTGGGGGTGATCAATTAAAAATTGGAAAAAATATAATGGTATATATATGTGTATATATCTCCATCAGAAATTAAATCCAAAATCCATAGAATGTGGACTATAAAGTTTAAAATTACCTGTAAAAGGCTAAAACACGTTTGGGGCTGTGACCTTTTAAGCCCAAGAGATACAAATTGGAAACATACACTGCTGGAAAGCTGATACAATTCTCTTTCTAACGATATATATGTATATACCGCCATCATAATAATTCCATGATCCATAGACTTTAGACTGTGTACTTGTTTTCTCACAAAATGGTGAATACTTAGCTTCACATTCCGGGCTGTAACCTTTTAGGCCCAGCAGATACCAATTGAGAACATGCATCGTTGGGAAGCTGATACGATTCTCTTTCTATTGATATATATATATGTATATACATGTATATACTTCCATCAAAGATTAATTTCACAGTCCATAGAATTTGGACTGTGTACTTGAAGTTTTCATCGTAAAATGCTGAATACTTAGCTTCACGTTTTGGGCTGTAACTCTTTGAGCCCAAAAGTTACATATTTGGAACACACACCGTTGGAAAGCTGATGTATTACCCTTTCTAACGATATATATGTGTATATACCACAATCAAAAATTAATTCTACGATCCATAGAATTCTCGTAAAATGCTGAATACTTAGCTTCGCGTTTCGGGCTGTAACTTTCTAAACCAAAGAGATACACATTGGAAACACACACCGTTGGAAAGCTGATAAAACACTCTTTCTATATACATATATACATGTATAAACCTCCATCAAAAATAATTCTACGATCCATAGACTTTGGACTGTGTACTTGAAGTTTTCTCGTAAAATGCTGAATACGTAGCTTCGCGTTTTGGGCTGTAACTTTCTAAACCCAATAGATACAAATTGACAAGATACACCGTTGGAAGGCTGATAAGATTCTCTTTCCAACTATATATGTATATATCTCCCTCATGAATTAAATCCCCAATTTTGCCTATAATGTCTGAAAACCATGATTTAGACTTTTAAAGTACTCAGATATGTCAACTGGAAGACCAGATATGAAATTCTGTCTTTTTTGGTGTGTGCTGGTGGCCATTTTGTTTTATGCAAATGAGGTAGTTCTTCCCAACCTTTTTCTTGTGAATATCTTTTTTCTGAAAGAGAACATCCTAAGGAACATTTTGGCACCCTAAATGTAGAATCATGGGGTGGGGGTGCACGGTAGGCCCTGCTGGCCCCCGGCCTAACAACAGAATTTTTCAGCTACACGGCAAGCCTATCTTCGACGTAGAAGCTTCGAATTACTACAGCATCCTACACCGTGTGTTTTTTTCCACGCGAATCCCCACCTTTTCGCACTTCCCCCATTCAAACTCTTATCTCTCTTGTTTCTTTTTTCCTGCATTTTCTATTATTAAAGTTCGGATTTATAGAAAACCAAAAACTTGTTGCATTGTTGTTTTTTCTTTCATACTTTGAGTCATTTATAGCACGCCCCCGAAATCCCACCAATTAATATCCTATCGGGGAAATGAATTCAACCACTGAAATATTTGTTATTTCTAAGCCTCCGTCTCTCTGTGCTGACGATGAATATAGCAGCGATTTTGCAGCCAGTGTATGAAAAGATACGGTAATTATGTGAGAATGGATTGCTTCTGAACTCACTGGCAAACTCTTTTCTCTGTATACCATCATTGCGCGTGACAAGGCAATGGTCAAAATTACAGATAAACCGCAGAGTCAGTTGCACTCGTGCCTTTCCAAAGTAAGTGTGAAAGTGATACAACAAATCTTAACCGACGATTCTGCCTTCTGGGCTGATACTACCCCACCCTTCCAAAGCGCTCCTCGAAGTTAATTCTAACAATGATAGGGCATTTCTTTGTAGCAACCGCAAAATGAATATGAGCATTCATCTGATAGGAAAGTGGGTTTATTGCGCACGAACAGTTTTAGGAAATGCTCACCTAATTTGAACTTTTAACATTTTATTTTAGTGTGAAAAAACGTATACAATTTGTATATACAAGCAAACATCATAACAATCATGTTTACACAATATCTAAGGCCTTAAAGTTTAAATCCAACTTGTGTAAGAGATATATAGAGATACGACTATCATTGGGGCGATTATGCTAGATTATGTGCCCTATTAGGGGACAAAGACTGGTCCCCGGTAGTAAATGCTATTGATGTGAATGATGCTTGGGCGGTTTTTCATAGGCACTTAAATGATATTGTCAAAGAGTGCGTACCCTTATGTACAATTATGCTTGGAGTTTGGATTGTCTGCCTTGAAGTATTTGGTGTTCTTTCTGATGATAATTTCATGATGCCCATTACCCACAACGAGCCTGGTTCATAATCCCGAATTACACTAGTCCGAACACCGTAAAACCGAATGTTGAATTCGGAAAGAACGGATTCTACTATTTAATTTCATTAAAAAGGGCAGGAAAAAGGGTTTTGCTGTGTATTAGTAAGTAAGAAGATTGATACAATAGTGGAAAAGTGCTGACGTCATCAGCCGATTTCCGGTCCCAAGGACGATACTAGTTTTGCATTGGGAACATCTTGCTTGTTTCTTTTTATGCGATTGCAATCGGAATAACCAAAAAACGACGAAAAAATAACAAGTAAGATTTTCCCAATGCAAATTTTAATAGTCCGGGGACCAGCAGGGCCTACCGTGCACCCCCCAATGATCCTATGAGTAGGGTACCAAAATGTTTCTTAGGATGTCCTCTTTCAGAAAAAAGACCTTCCCAAGAAAAAAGCTGGGAAGAACTACCTCATTTGCATAAAACAAATGGCCGCCAACAAACACAAATCCCCCTCAGAATTTCATAGGTACTTAAATGATATTGTCTAAGAGTGTGTACCCTTGGTTAAAATCACGAATTGTAGTAAAATAAATCCGCCGTGGTTCAATGTAAAAGTTAAGAGGTGTATGAAAAGGAAATATTACGCGTAGAAGAGGTATCTAGAATGTAGAACATATACTATGTATAGAGACTATGTGAGAAGAAGGAATGCAGCAAATAAGAAATTACGAATTGCCAAGAAGCAGTATGAGAAACATCTTTGCAAAAGGGTTAGGAAAAATCCGAAGGCTTTCTTCATGTATGTAAACAGTAAGACAAAGTCGAGGGAAACAATCTCTAAATTGAACAGTAATGAACAGTTTTAGGAAATAGAGTGGATTTCGTTAGAATACTAATACGGAAATGCGGGGGGAGAATGTCTGCAAGCAAACTGACGAATTCTGATAGACGATTGAAATGTTACACCTCATAAAGAATTTTACCCGGAAGTTTAACATAAGAAGCGCAATTTTATGTAGATTAACTTACTAAAAGCCCAATCTACTTTGGGGAAACAATTTTATGAGTCGATACATACAGTTTTAATGTTAGTACAGGAAATTAGGTGAGATTCCAAGCAGAATTGTTCAAAATGTGAAAAGGGCGTGAAAACTTGCATACTGGTAGATGTTTGTATGCTCTTTCATATAAAACTAGTAGGCCTGGGACCAGCAGAGCCTACCATGCACCCCCACCCCCCATGATCCTGCATAAAACAAAAAGAATTAATTTATAGTAATTTCAGTATTTTACAAGGAAATCTCAAGTAAACTTTATCGGCCAAAGTCTATGAATTGTGGATTTAATTCTATCAGCTTTCCAACGGTGTATATTCACAATTTGTATCTGTTGGACTTAAAAAGTTACAGCCCAAGACGTGAAGCTAAGTATTCAGCGTTTTACGAGAAAACTTCAAAGTACACAAAAAAAAGTGTGAAAACACGCATACTGGTAGATTTTTTAATGCGCTTTATAAAAATAGGATAGGCATGATCTGAATAAAACTGCGACCGCCATCTTTATTTCAAAATGGCCGCCGTAAAAAACAAAATTCGCATATCAACAGATTAGTTGAAATTTCAACTAGAATTGTTCAGCAGATTTGTCGAAATTTCAACCAGAATTGTTCAAAACGTGAAAAACAGATTAGTTGAAATTTCAACCTGAATTGTTCAAAATGTAAACGAAAGTGTCAAAACTTGCATACTGGTAGAGTTTTTAATGCTCTTTTATATAAAAGCAGGCACACGGGATCTAGTTTTTTATGGCAGCCATTTTGAAATAAAGATTGCAGCTGCAGTTTTTCAATTTTTATCTGAAATAGCATTAAATTTAAAAAGGAGGTGGATTCCACCCCGACTAATCTTTGTCTGTAACTCATGAAAATCTTATCACAATATTGGAGGAATCATTAGGACATTCACGATCAGGATCCACACTTACAAATGATGCCTTGTTTGTATCTTCTTTCGATGCCATCACTTTTTCTAGTACGATAAGACTTTGCTAATGATGTCTGGATGCCTCATGTTGCTTTCTTTGAAGAGACATGTAGGAACATGTGTCAATTCATAGGAACATGTTGTTTTATTCCCTGTTTAAGGTACAGTAATGATTTCACTTGTTTGCTTCTCGGTATCTTTGCCTTAGCAACAGTGACATTATCTAGGGTTTCTTGGATGGTCCGTCCAATGGTATTTGCTTCGTTGCAATTTATTCCATCTCAATACTGAGCAGCAGGCCCACTAGAAAGAGACCAAAGTCTGTTGTCATTGGTTTCAAATCGATTTAACTTCTCTAACAGAGCAAAAAGGTGAGTCAAATCTTCATTGTCTCGTTGAATTCTACTTGTACTCATATCCACATGTTGTTCACTGCTGTGCTGGACTGCTTCTGTAACTGAGACATTGCTTGGCGAACAGCAGAACACTCGTGCAGGGTTGACACACTGCAGTCTCACAGATTCTGTCAATCCACTACCTCGAGTGAGTCCACCTCTGCTATTCAAAGATCACATCATTATACGTTCAATAACTAAGTCTGTCCATAGACCTATCCAGAACTTTTCGGACCGTCTAACACAATGGTACCCTTTCAACTGATGAAGTTTTAATTATTTTCATATGGTGAGGCCCACGTTACACATGTTTAACAAAAGATTGGTGAATCCACCCCGCTTACTAAATCTAATGCTCTTTCAAATAAAAATCAAAAAACTACGGCTTCCAATCTTTATTTCAAAATGGATACCATAAAAAAATCAGATCCCGTGTGTCCTGCTTTTATATAAAAGAGCATTAAAAAAACTACCAGTATGCGAGTTTTCACATTTATTTAACATTTTGAGCAATTCTGGTTGAAATTTCAACTTATCTACTGTACAAAAATACAATTTTTTTATGGCAGCCATTTTAAAGTGAAGATGGCGGCCGCAATTTTGGTCAGATCGTGTGTATCTTGGTTTCCTAGCATCAAAAAGTCGACCAGTTTTCGAGTTTTCAAAAAAGTTTTCATGTTTTGAACAATTTTGGTTGAAATTTCAATTTTTCTACTGTACTATATTTCGAATTTTGTTTTTTATGGTGGCCATTTTGAAATAAAGTTTTGGTCAGATCGTGTCTATCTTTAAAAAAAAATCTACCAGTATGCATGTTTTCAAACTTTTTTCATATTTTGAACAATTTTGGTTGAAATATCAATTAATCTATATTGCACATTTTGTTTTTGTTTAATGGCGGCCATTTTGAAATAAATATGTCGACCGCAGTTTTGGTCAGATCGTGTGAATTCTGCTTTTATATGAAAGGGCATCAAAACATCTACCAGTATGCAAGTTTTCACACTTTATTCACATTTTGAACAATTCTGCTTGAAATCTCATCTAATTTCCTGTACTAAATTAAAGTGCTCTCTACATATCGACTCATAAAATGTTTCCCCCAAAGTGGATTGCGGTGAGCTTTTAGTATATTAATCTACATCTAAAATTCCGCTTCTAACGGTACCAAATTTAGCTTTATACGTTAAAATTCTGGGTTGACCACTATTTTTGCAAATTTTGACTGGTCTATATATGCAAGGCCAATACGCACATATGTCAAGAAGGTACAGCTATAGACGCAGTCAGAAACAATGTTCCCTCTAATTTTTACTTGTCATTGTGCGCAAAAATCTTAAGTTGTGCAATTTATTTTCCTATGACAAAAGTATGTGCGCAATTTTGAATTCGACATAGGGAATCAATATTTCTTTTCATAGGGAATCAATCTTTTCTCAGTAAGCTATCTACAGAATTTGAAATGTTGTGTGCGCACATTCGTTTCATTTGAGCGCTGGTTGCAAAACGCACAGCTTCGAGAGGACTATGGTAAGAAATATTTTGAAATTTAGATTTTTCAGTCTT
>VCCN01001495.1:1037205-1047977 GCA_006491835.1 Architeuthis dux | reverse complement strand
ATGTTGACAGTTTCTAATATCTACTGCTACAGTAATTTCGTGCTAATAATCTTCTGAGTGACAGTTACCATGTAACACAATAACTCTACATTAAAAGGGAAGCCTAGTTTCAAAACCACCTGAATGCAGAACAGAACTGCCTACACCAATCCTCTCGGGAGAAAGATTAGAAGTGAACTCAATCCTATACTAAATAACAAACAAGCCTGGCTGTTGCAGGGTTAAACTCCACTCCTACTTTTCAAAAAGGAGGATATTGCACACTGAAAAGAAAGACTTGTACAGATTGACTCTCTTGGATATGTTAATGAGGAGTTATAAATATATAAAAGTTTTATATAAAATATTGTACAAAATATACAAAACACTTAGAAAGATTGTTGATTTGTCAAATATCACATTAATATATGAATCCTATTTTGTAGTAAATTTTGTAAAATTCCAATTTATCTGAAACCACTACATATTATATGCGTGCATTCATACTGTATATAAAATAAATAAAGCACCAAAATAAATAAATATTTATTTTTACTCTGATCTGCAATTGTAAAAAAATTAGGAACATAAATTTTATCTTACACTTGAAAGCAAATTATATTCTTATTTGATGATAACCCTGATCATTTAATTCCTGGCGATAAAGTGATAAATAAAAATAATTATAAAGACTCAAGCCCAGTAATAGACCAAAAATTAATCTTAGACTCATATCGTAAGTCCCATATTAGACAGCCCCATGTCGATTAAATCAGAGCAACATTAAATTACTTAAACATCTGATATCCCAGAGTGTATTGTCTTTGTTCCTATTGCACTTCGGCGAAGAAATGTAGTTGCTGTTTGCTTTCACTTCCCGCTGTTTTATGGCTTTCACTTCCCACTGTTCTAAGTATATCTGAGGTAATTTGAATAAGTTTTTAAGTCTGACCCAAAAAGGAGGACAAATCAACGTCCGGCATGAGGTCGCACTGGATGGAGGACAGAGTGTCTAAAAGCCAGGCGTCTGGCCGTCCTAATTCTGACTGATGATGATTATTGCAACTTTTGTATTGTATATGTAATAAATAAATTTGTAAACATGCAAGACTTGTCAGTTTGGCTCAGTCGGTAAAAGAGCCACCTGTCGATCAATTGGTCGTGATTTCAAATCATGGTAGGAAAATGTTAATTTTATATTGGTTTGGCTTAACGTAACTGGGATGAATTTTCATGGACACAAAATTAAAAGATGTTAAATTTATGGGCATAAATTAATTTTCAAGTAGTCTAAGAGATTCACTTTTATGGTGGAAACATACATTTTAGCAAATTCTATGTATAAAATAAAACATTACTGAAATAATTGAGTTAACCATTAAATAACCAGCTAGAAGTAGGCAATAGCTAACCACTATGACATGTGTATTATTAAAAGTAAATAAGATGGGGAGAGTATGAATGGAACACTGGAATAATGAGTACCTGGGCTTTAAATTGCTAAAGAAACATTAATGGCAGGAGAAAAAAAATAATACTAATTTTATAACTAATGGTTTTTCAAAGCATACCTACTTATTTTCATCAAACTATCTTAATACACTGTTAGTGTCTTGAAATACCCGGCAATTATAAATCAAATAGAAGCAATGATAAATGAAATGATAGTCAGGTGTTGAAGGTTATCTATACCTTTTCCCAAGCAAGTTAAAACTTACAGCAAGCAAATTAAAAACAACGGCCAAAAAACTGAATCGATGAACATGGGAAAGGACAGTCTTGTATATCTTTTTAGTTAGGTTCCGAAATCAGTCAAGTTGTTAGACATGATCACATGAAATTACTCCCAAACAAAAACTACAATATTAATATGCCACTCACTGTTCTTTCATAAAACAGTGAATGCTTACGCTATTAATCACTACATAACTAGAAAGCACTCAGAGCACATATCTCTGCCAACACCATTGTAAGGGGGGAGTGATTGTGCATGGATCCGTACCAAAATTTAATCAGGTCTTCCATAGCCTATTGCCCACCATTCCACAAGATGAATTTCAATGAAATTCATCAAGATCTTTTGGAGATATCATGTGGACAGTCATGAGCATATATATAAATGTATGACCCCACCCCCCAAAAGAAATCCTGGATCCTCCTCAAAATGTAACCAACCCTCCCTTACCCCATTGTCTACCCTTCCACAAAATTTAATTGAAATTCATTTTGAGATATTGTGTGGTCAGATAGACGGACACGACTGAATAGTATACCTCTAACTTTGTTGGCATGGGTATGTTTATTTGGTTGGTTGAATGATGTTTGGTTGTCTGTAATTTCTGCTAGCTGAGATCTTACAACTCAAACTAATGGACTGGTCCAAATGAGATAGATTGTACAACGAATAACGTTTCTTTCTCCTTTCACTTTCTGTTGGCTTCTTTGTTGTTGCCTACAGTGAGCAAACAGCAAGTAGGAAGCAATTGCTAGATACTTGGAGACATTTCTGGCCAAAAACTTGCTAAAATGGTCAAAAGAAAGTCAAAATGGCTCGAAATTTAAATGGCCAGATTATTTGTAAGGAAATAAGTTTCTTTCTATAACCGTTTTTTCATACCGCTCGATGTCAGTGGTGACTTTTAAGTTGAGACTTTCAAAAAACTTAAAATTAGGATACTTGAATTGATAAAAAAGAATTACTTAATAAAATCCACTTTGGCTCCTTATTGCCGATCCATACATAAAAACTGTCATTTTTGACGGGATGCTAGTTATTACAATAAATATTACTATAAGATGACCATAAACATTTTAACACAAGGGAATTAACTCTGCTTACAATATAATCAGAATCTTTACGTGCTGGTGGAAAGAAAGGTCACATTCCTCCCACAACCGGTTCATGTAGTCGGTGGATTCATCGCCACAATTGTTGCACGAAATCTCTTAAATTTAATTAACATAAATTTATATCCCGCACTCCTTACTACAAAAATCTGAACTCATGTTCACTAGAAATATGCTTAAGATAAATAAAAAGGTTTTGAGCAACATTTTCAAGAATATATACGTGTCGAGGAAATTTGTGATGAATAAACATAAAAATGAAGCAATTTATGAAAAAGAGGTAAAATAAAAGATTAAAAAAAATAAATGGTTATATTTTTGTTTTTGCATAAAAATGATTAATTAAATAAACAATCCTTTCGAAGGATATCGTGATTAACAAGATATTTTAAAAAATATAGTTAAAAGAACGAAGGTCAATTCAATGATCTGGTTGTGTAAGGATCCTAAGTAGAGAGAACTTTTTAAGCTTGTAATGAAGTTTCCAAAATTAAAGTAATTTTTAAGAGCTTTTAAAAAAAAATAAAGGTTTTTGAAGGTCGAATTCGTGGGATGATAAACTTAAATAATCAACTACTTCGAAATTGATGACATGAACAAGGGTGGGTGAAAATTAACTCCCTATTAGAAATTATATGTAACTTTTGTAAACATTGCTCTATTTTCGTGAAACAAATTTTATTTTGGTCCTAAGAGAGGTAGTATTTAATTTATGACTTAAAGCTAGTTTGACTACAATCGACAAATAAATAAAATTAATACCAATTTCCAAGGGTGAGTTTTTTTTTTTTCACACACCCTGTACTTCTTAAGAACACTAGAGTGTAACGCGTTAAACTAATGTTCTTAACGTACCAAGATAAATAAAGTCTACTTCTAAGAAAGTGAGCTATCAGTTTAATTCCATCGTAATCCAGCTTAGGATAACCGATCGCTTATTATTTCCTAGGTTGACATTTGCGGCCACTAACCTGAAATTCAAGGAACTCTTCACACGTGATTGCAATGCCGCTGGGGGCCGCCATGTTGGATGTCCTAATAACCTTCGGACGAGACAGCACGTTAATTATTAAATAAACTTTTCTTTTTTTCTTTTAAGCACTTCTATTGCGAATACTATTTTCTTTCAGGGATATTTCCAGCCTATTATAGCGTTAATAAGATAGTTTTGCTATATTTGTATTGACCGTGTCACACGCATGCTCAGTGCAGCCAATTTGTTAGAGGCTGAAGAAAGAAATCGCCAAAGCTTGTTATTTATTTGTGGATGTCTTATGAGATTTCTTCGACAGGTGGCCGTCACGGTAAGTTCAAATCAAAACCCGTGGACAAATCTACTTTTTCAAGCTACTTTTTCTATTATATTTCATATTTTAAGAAAGTCTCAACTTGCTAAAAGCCATTAATGTTCTGTACATAGATTTCTTTAAGAAACTGCTGATAATTCTGCTACTACTACTACCTCAACTAGTTTTAGTCGCATCGTCTCAGCTTTTTCGTTTTCGACTCATTTGAATTTATGTCCTTAATAAAACTTTTAAATTAAGTTCTATTTTGTATTAGTTTACGTTTTTAGTGACCATTAACGGTCAGTTATTCTCTTTTATAACACATGTTGCTAATAGCCACTAGCTTTGACTATATATGATGTTGAATCATTGGGTATCCATAAAAATCAACTTGATATTACATTACTTAACTAACCGCCTTTCATTCTTTCTTAATACTGTTGATATTTCTTATCAAAATAACTCGTTTTGGATTAGATTTTATACATAATCTTGTTTTAGTTAGGTTTTTATTACGTTTCCTCTAACCTTTTTGCCTATTTCGAATCCCTTGAATGTCTAGTGGGCATATAATGGGGGATCAATTTCATGTTGCCTCTTATCTTTTAGTTTGGTCATAATCAAAAGGTTTTAATGGAAATAACTTTATTAGACTAGAACTAAACACGCGAATCAGTGGCAACATTTCAAAATATGTCCTTCGTATATTCTTTAATATACTATTCCATTAAATTTCGTTTCAATGCATCCACCACGTTTTATGATCCAAAACTACGAACAACTGTAGCCATATTGTAAGTTTTTAACAACCAGTGTGTATAAAAATCCATTTTGGTTTGATCCATTTTTTTTTCTTTTAATTTAATTAAACTTATTTTCTTATTGATAGTTTGTTAAACCCAAGTATATTATCCCAGGTTTGGTTAGGAATAGTTTATTTCTGTCTTAAAATAATCGCATTTCTGTGTATCTCATCATAAATTATTGTATCTGAGAATCTACACGTAGTAGAAAGAATTTTATTTTCTATCCCATTTAAAAAAAATTCTTTTTTAATTCAACTTTTAATAATCAGCTTCTAATCAGAGACAATTCCTCTCTTATAGAATACATTGGGTTTTAGATATTGTTTTAAAATAACCTATACTTTTAAACCAGTAGCTGTGAGTGTTGGTACGTACTTAGCTTTTTGAAAGTGGGTGACACGCCAAAAAGAAAAAAAGACAACCACCATCTGTTTAGTTTGTAACATTTTCCTGTTAGATAAGTGAGAGTATTATCTGTAACCGTGTCAATCATTATTTCCAATTCTTAAGGTCATGAACCTCATTTACTTAAAATTGGGAATTTATTGTGAGATCTATAGACATCTAATTGTTCCTGGAACTCTAGATACTTTTTTAAAGAAAAAAAAAAAATGTTGTTAGTTTTCTCCTCCCCACGAGGAACAACTGCGTACTAAAAAATAAAAATTAAGTGTTACCCCCCAAAGTCGAATGCCTTGTCTTGTATATGCCTGTATTTTATTTTCATAATAAATATTTGTTAATCCTTCGTTTTGTGAACGCAAAAATGTTAACCATTGTCGAAATCGACTATGGATGCACAAAAGGGCAAAAACAAAGTGACGTAACTCAAAGCGTAAATAAGTGTATTAAATAACGGTATTGTAAAGTCCACACTCACTCGATCGATGTTTAAAACGGCGCACAAAAGTTGTGCGCCGTTTTTAGCATCAGTGAGCGAGTGTGTGGAAAACTCATGAAAGAAAAACAAAAGTTAATACATAAATTATATTGTTATTTATTTGAATTATCACCCGATGTAACTTGGTTTTTACCCTTGTTAATGATTTAAAATTTAAAAACTAAGGATTGCCAAATACTGTAAATAATTTAAAGAACTCGTTTAAGGATTTCCGAATCTCGTGACCGAAGTTCGTTTTTTCTTTTTTTTTTCTTTTTTTTTCAATTCCTTCAATCATGGGTTACTTTGTTGTATTATATTTTGATTAAATTCAGCTTTCAGCTAAGAATTCTGTTAAAAAAGTTTAAATTAAAGTCGTAGAATTCTAATATATTTAGTATAGTTCACTTTTGAGTGTTCAGTAATGTGACTTTGTAAGTGCTAGTGGTGGTTAAAAAAGTTAAAATAATTGTTCTGTAGTCTTGGCTTTTGTGTTCAATCGCAATTCGTTGTCATTTACCAAATCTAAATGACAATACTTTTGTATTTCCGTTAAAAAAAAAAAGAAAAAGACTTTTGCTTTTTACGTGTGAACTAATTACCGTAGTTAGGCAAATATTTCTTTTTACAAGACACTACTTTTACTGCCAGAGATCATAAAACGTGTAATTATCACCCAACTTCCCTGCCTAACAATCCTGAAAAGATTAATTTCTTTTTCAGGTATACTACTTATTATTTCTAAATATTAAAGATTGTTCATTGAAAAACGTTTCTTCATCTCTACCCTTGTGTTGTTTACTCTCACAGCAATAACAAATATTCTTTCCCCTAAGCTCCACATGGGTTATTACTCAGAGTAAACTATTCTATTTATTTAATATGCATTTATAGAAAGCGCCCTTTCTCTGGAACCTCAATACTTAAATCCCCACTGGGGGAAAGCGCTTAAACCTGGGTAATCAATTACAGTAAAACATATATGGCTTGGCTTAAGAGTAAGAAGTGTAACTTGTCAAACTTATTTACATAACACAGGGCAGGAGCTACAGTTACGAAGTGTATTTATTTACTGAGTTCATATAATTATGAAAGTCTCGAAACCAGTTTGTAAGTAATTTACAGAATTTCTGTATCAGCAAATAACGAGCGGTTAATTTCTTCCTTTTAAATCATAGAACTATTTGATCTTGTTAATTCAAATAAAATTGCATTTTATTTTTTTGCATCCTAAGTTGAATTGCAGTTGTTACTCCTGCCAGAGATACAAAATGGTTTTTAGCTTTCTCACTCCTATCACAAGAACTTTAATATCAATTTGGATTTATTTTTAATGTAATAATGCGAATTTTAATTAAAAACTCTCATTTATCAAGTTAGTTGGAATAAATCTGCCATGAATAAAAAGCTTAACATCCTTTTAATTTTTTTCAATTAAACAAGATATATAAAATGCTGTCTTTTGGAATACTGTTTTTATGAAAAGGATAATCTACATTATTTATTTTACAACCGGTGCACAAAGCAAAATTAATGTGCGCACAAAAGATTTCAAATTCTGTAGATAGCTTAGTTTTTATTGAAAAAAATATTGATTCCCTATGTCGAATTCAAAAGTGCACACATACTTTTGTCCCAGGAAAGAAATTTGCACAACATATGACTTTTGTTGACTATTAAAAACTAGAGGTAACAGTGATCATCTCACTAAAAGTCTTCTGATAACGTTTGAGTTATCTTAGTTTTTATCATGGCTAAATTGTTATCCATCACTGATAGCAAATTATATATAATTCTTCCAGTGTTTAATGAATTATCTGAGATTATTTTGTGCTGTCTAATGACTGGCTTTTAAATAAATTTCTTCCAATTGTTAACTTACTAATATTCCATTTGGTCTGTCTTCTCCTTTAGGATACATTTTCATGTCATACTTCTATTATTATTATTTAAAGAAAAGTTTATCCTTTGTTTTGCTTTCTGATTTCATTATTTGCAATCAAGCAAGATGTTTAAATCTCTCAATTTGATTATTGCAACAGCTGTATAAATTTAAAGTGTTAAAATTTGTAACTTTAAGTCTTGGATGAGAATCCTGTTTGTTTTTTTTGAATTGGGAGAATATGGTTATTGCATTAATGATGACTTAGCTTATATAAGTATGTGCATGTATTGTTGCTTTAAGATTAAGGCACTTGATTAAAGTACAATTTATGTTCATTATTACAGGCATATATAACTTTTTCAATTCAATAACATTTTTTGACTTGTCCATTCTATGATCCTTGTACTTCAGATTTGTGAAACCTAAAAATTTTGATATTAAAAAAAAAAAAAAGGGGATTAGTCACATATTTTAAAGTATTTCCGATTATTCACAAGTTTTGAAAAAATTTAAAAGTAGGATGTACTGGAACATCCTGGTATGAGTAGATTCCAAGGTTGATAAAGCTTCAGATAGCTCATAGCCAAGCCCATCTCTAAAGGGAAATGCTCCTTTATCTGTAAGCTTAAAAATATGCAGGGTTTTTTTCAGTCTATATTAAAGTTATCCTTACAACAGATTAGTAATTTTAATGTTAGTCACAAATTAAGCTATTAAATGAATATAAAGTAAAACATTTTGTTTTGAAATTTAAAAAAATTATTTTTGTTGTGAAAACATCATGAAGAGTTCAAAAGAACTAGACTAAAGAATATATTAAAAATGATGACAAATAAAGCCTTTTCTAAATTTCTGATTTTGGCTTTGGCATAATTCTAAGGCATACAGAGCAGTAAATAATGTACCCATTACATTAATTTAAAATTTGATAATGTAAATTTTTTTTTTTTTTTTGGCTAATTTTAAAATTTTCTCTTCTTTGCTTATGTATTCATCTGTTTTATGAATATTTTGAATGATTTTTTTTTTGTTCTAGAGTTTCACTTAGATATGAAAACTTAATTGGGGGGGAAAAAAATAAATGAAAATCCTGCTAAGTATGTCTGGAAAACAGTTAATAATGGAATTTATTAGATAATCCTTACTTAGTACTTCTCAACAAGTCAAACTAATACCACAGTACTTGACTAGATGCCATAAAGTACTTGTACTTTAAAATGTGTAGCAACATTATACACTAACCACCGGTTCCTCATATAAGTGTTGATAAATACGTAATATAAAGATTTTCCTAAGGGTTATTTTCATGAAATTTTACATAGACTTATTGTGTCCCTTTTTTTTTTTTTTTTTTTTTTTTTTTTTTTTTTTTTTGTCTCATCTCGATATCGTGAACTTGGAAGCTCTATACAAAACACTTAAAATGGATACCACACTTTTCTTTACGATGAACCCCTCTAAAAAAAAAAACCCCAAATAGATCTCTATTTCCTGTTACATTTTTCTTTTCTTTCATATATCATCTCTGCTTATGAGTAGACTATTCAAATAGATGCATTCTCCTCATTAAATTTGTAACGTCCCCTCAGATTTTAATAAAAATTAGCATGCCAAGTGAATTTTTGTTCAAACCTCTAAAAAAAAAAAATGTTCAAATTTTGGTGAACTACCAGTTTACAAGTTCATAACTGCTTATTCACCCACAAGGAGCAAACAATACAAAACTGTAATAGTTACATATGATAGACGGTACCTGGGGGCATTTTATGAGAAAATCATTTCTGGATTGTGATTGGCTGCAGGTTCCTTCCACCCCTTAAACTTTTAAATTACTATAACACTTTTTTTAGTGACATCCTAGGACAAAACTCATTGAAGTTTTATTGTAGTGCTGAGTATTCTCTATTCAATGGTGCAAACCCCTGGGAATATCTTGATTAGGATCAGAGTTGTGAACTTTCAAAAAAAAGGTGGGTTCGTCAAAATTAGGGGGGGGGTCATAGCCCCTACCCCAGTTTAGAATGTTGAAAAACGGATTTCATTTTTGGAGGTTTGAGCAAAATCTGACTTGACATGCCAATTTTCATTCAAATATGAAGGAGTGAGGTTACATGTCTTTGTCAGAAAATGCACAAATATTGATACCTATTTTAGCCTGATTATTGTAAGATAAACAAAGATGAGTTTGGTAGAAAACATGATTAGGTTCTAAATGCCTTCCTTTAGCGTTTAAACTAATTTTAAAGTGCTTTGACAAGCAACATGATCTAATGTAATTAAATTTATATGGAAGTAAAATAAAAAAATTAAAAAAAAAACAAAAAAAAACTGGCTTAGGCTTCAGGTATTTTAATAAGTCCAGTTACTTTTTCCATTCAAATAACCAAATTAATTTAAAGGCCTAATTTTCCAATTAGTAGATTTCACTGCCAAATTCATAATGTGGATATTTCTTTTATATAATCTATAAAGAACCACATATTTGTGCCTAAAATACAAACATGAGAGTAAATAAAGCCAGCAAAGTGTAGGATTAAAAGACTCCTGCCTACCATGAGAACTTTGTTAGCTCAGTCGGTAGAGCAGAACCTGCGTATAAGGTTGCTTCCAGGGTGGATGCTGGTTCGATCTCCACAAGGAGCTTGTTTCTTTATTCAAATTTACGATTCAGGCTGGTCGTTTAGCAGTCATTCACCAGGCAAATATAGGTTCTCAACTAATAAATGTCTTTATAATTATCATAATCTATATATAATACTAAAAGTCTGATTCTGTTTGTGACATCTATGTAGCCGAAACAGTGCATTATAGCAAGAGGTAATGAATTAAGGTACCCCTAAAATGTGCTAACATAAAGGGGGAAAAAATCTAGTTGATTTACAACTTAATAAGTGTTGGGTTAGCATCCTCACCCCTCTATATGATAATGACCAATTTGTAGAGGGGGATAACTATTAAATTATTTATCTATTTGCAAATGTCTAAAAAATCCAGTTTCATTCTAGTCACATCAGATTGCACTGAATCTCTCTCAATGGGTGACCCAGTGGATCACTGGTTTGTCTAGTTCTCTATATAGTTCTCTA
>VCCN01001495.1:1018797-1032266 GCA_006491835.1 Architeuthis dux | reverse complement strand
AAAAAATGTTTATTAAAACAGTCATTGCAGTATGAAAGTAAAAAAGATGTTAGCTGGTGATCGGTTAAATCAGTCCTTATGATACAATACATCGTCCTACTTTGCTGATTTTGCTCCAAGGTCAGAACCAAAGATTCAATGATCTGTAGCCCTGTGTTCTCCACTGAGTTAAACTGCAACTGCTTTAAAATCAGGCTGTTCAGATTATTTGCCTGCAGGATAGGTGGCGCTACGAATGCTTCTCCATCTAATTATCACAGAGATAATGAATTCTGTTTTTCTCTATTTATACAATTGAGAAAATATAAAGATTTGAAAGAACAGTTGTTTGCTGTTTACAGACTCTAATGATATTCAGAATTATAACATTGTCTCTTGTTAAGCACAGCAAATCTCTTTTTGGGAAATAATTTCTTTAAGGATATTTAAGTTAGAAAACTAAGTTGTTTAGACATTCTTGTCTCCTCTCCTGAGGAGTATGATGAAATAATTGAGGGTTCTTTGTACTTCCTTTCAGAAGTTTTATTATTTGTGCATCCATTTTCCTCAAATATTTACAGGGCAGCTTTTGTAATCACAAGCTTTGCCATTTCATTCCTTCCTCGACATAGTAATAATATTTTGGATTGACCTACATAGATAATGATATGGCAGACAACTTTCATTTTATCTGCTTGTCATTTTGGTTGATAATATTACAAATATATAGGCATGTATAAAGTGAAGCTGTAACATATTTGCCATATTGTGCCTAATGTTTATCAAAATATTTCTTACACTCCTTAATGGTAAAACAAATTTAATTTATGACTCCCACCTACTGTTTTCTGGGATGAAACCATTGGGATAGTACTTCACTGTTACAGAGGGTTTTATTGACCTTCATGGGAACTATAATTAATTATTTCAGAATGTGTTTCTAAATTAGTCTTCAAAGATTTAGGTCTTATTTCAGTATATCAACATGGCAGTGCCAAAGGATAAACGGTATTTAGTTACCATTTATTTTATTTCATTTTGGAAGATAAGGCGACCTTCAGATAAGATGATACCCTAATTTCAGTCTGAATTTCATGGTTTTAGCTCACTGTTTAGTCACTGTTTTTGAAACTGGCCTATAAGATGATCTTATTCTTTGTTTTTTTTGTTTTTGTTTTGATGCTTCAAGTGCCGGTAGAGTGATGCATTACAAATTATATTTTTTAAGTGTTTATTTTTGTTGTACAAATTTTGCTTTGTAAAGGAAGAGTTAAGAGTTGTTGACGAAAATCCTATTAATTTCTTATGTTTTAGTAATAAGTTTAAGATCTAAGTAATATCTAAACAATTTTGATTGATATAGATATATCGATGATTATATTATTAATCACTGCTACTGTTATGAAATACACTCTGGTTGTGTGTGCTCGCACGTTTTTGGAGATAATGATTTGTACGTGACCAAAACACCATATCATATTACCGGGCTAAAAAATAGGTCAAACGGCCGATGAAGTCAGAACAAAAAAAATACTTTTGACCAACCAGAGTGGTTTATGGGTTGCCATGATTTCAAATTGCTGGCCGTTTTTTTTTTTTTTTTTTTTTTTTTTTTTTTTAGATCGGTTAGGATCCGACACACAGGAGTGACAGGTCGAACCAGCTAGGGAGCTTTGTTCCCCAGCCCATTAGGCTGAGGGAGGAGAAGGAGGAAGAAATCTGATATTTGAACTGGTAGTCATTCAGTAAAGCAACTACTCGTTTAGAATTTTAACTGTAGAATTCAGTGCATCAAAGTGATCCGCGAATTGGCCCGGAATTGAAGCTATCGACGGGAATAAAGCGAACCCATATTCAATTGAAATCGATGAATTTTGTTGTCTTTCTCTCCCGCCACGTGGGCAAGCTTTTCTCTGAAAAGCTTATTTCACTGCACAGAATGTTTGCTCCCGTAAATGTGCAACCCGATGACGTCTCTCTCCTCTCGCATCAGCATTATAAAACACTACCAAAGGTTTAGGTTATTCACGAGTCCACACATATCTGGACTTTGACCAGCACTAACCGTTCATAGTAGAAACTTGAAATGTTGCACGCACATACTCCCCTCAATGAGTAGGGAAAATGCATTTTTTTTTTTTTTGTTGAAAATTAGCCTACAAAATAGTTTCAGTGACCCCCCCCTGTGTAAGCTTATGCTGAATTGGTTACTAGATTTTGCCTGCTGGTTTTTTGAAAATTCAGATTAGAGCCCAACTTTTTAATTGATCACCCCAAACACAGCATATATGGGTGGCGGTGATTCATAATTTCCCTTGGAATGCTAGCACTGGAAAATTGGTATTGCTGTAAGAATTCTTTCATATTTTAATTTTAACTAGTAATACTTATTAAAAAAATCCTACTCATGAATTATTTTCATCTTTGACTTCCTTACATTATATAATTCTTTGCTTATCATCTAAGCATTAAAGCAGCTATCATTACCTTTCCTGTTTCTGTATGGCTGCCATTTCAGTTGTTCTGATAGCGGAATCGACCAAAGTCCTCCGTTGCTGCTGATGGCGAATTTAAAATCAAAGAAAGACAAAGATTCTTCAGAACATCATTTTCATTTTTTTTTTTTTCCAGTTAAGTGGTCTACTGATATCGGTCAATTTCATGTAGTTCAAGAGACTGTTGTTTTGGGTTTTTTTTATTCAAGCAAAAGCTTTATAAATATAAATGAACAAAGTATAAGTTAGTGTTTTGGTGGTTGGTGTTGCTATATTTAGTTTTAGTGTTTTAGCTTTTTAAATTTGCCACCAGCAGCAGCTGAAGTGGCGGCCATATGGAAACAGGAAAGGTAATGATTGCCCATTAAAGCATTAGTTTCAGGATTTGTTTATATTTTCTCTTGTAGAATCATTTTAAGTTATACTAAAATCCACGCATTATAATTAGCAATGTGCATTTGTACTCATGCTAAGGGATGCAACTGATATAGTAAAATAGAATTTCATGTTCTGATGACGTAGTGAAAATGCTGAATTTAAATAGTAAAAATATAAAAAGTAACAAACAAATTTTTTAAAAAATCAGTTTGTAATCAACAGAACGCTATTCTCCAAGCTCACTACAATGCCAATCTCTATCTAATATATATAAAATGCAATGTGTATCCATATATTTCAAATATGCCGTTTTATGAGAGCACCGGTAAACTAGTATTAAATATTTAATAAAGGCTAATCTTCTAATGTAGTTTAATTGGAAAATGAATTCTTATGCATTGAAACTTCCAGGTATGACATATATGCAAATTTGTTTGAAAATTCTTTTTCTATTAAGTGCTGACTTAATGATGCTTTTTACCAGTGAAAAACCCTATAAGCAATCTAATACTTGTAAAATCTAGAACTCTTACGGGTTGCAGTACTTTCGTCTACATAACTTTACCTGCAATTCCTGAACACCTGGTTCTAACGACCAATGTTAAGTGACCTGTCGTGAATGACCAATAACCGGCAAAATTACCCTACAAACAACCACTTGTATGGTCAAAAAATGCCTTTCGCCATAAGTTTTCATGACGTCATACTCTAGTAAAATGTAATGACCTAAAACGAGTGATAAATTAGCAGAAACCAAGTCTCTTTATCTTCTAATAAAATCAATACAAACACAGCATTTTATTTCAACAAAACCGGGGTTAATTTTTATTGTTTACTCTCATAAAATGTGCGCTTCCTTTCATACTTAAATGCTTTGCCTTCAATTAAATTCATGTCTCTTGATCGTACAGGGATTCGTGACTTAAGCTAGTTCAGGTCTCCCTACGATCTGATCAAATTGTTGCCAACAGAATTGTAGTTGAACTTGTCGGTTTTTGCGAAGAATCACAGATTCTTATTTTTAGTCAGCGACCACAATGTTATGTACTCGTGTTGCTACGGCTGTAATCTCAATCGCTACAAAGTCTTGCGTCACATGGACCATAATTTAATTGAAATTTTATTAATTTATTCAAATCAAGGATAACTACAAACTTTTTTTCTTTTGTAAAACCAATTTTTTTTAATTAAACTAACAAACCTTTTCTCCCCGCCTACCTATTCGTCAAACAATATTCTCTGTATGTCTCTGTGGTTAAAATTATAGCGTCTTTGAATACCTACTGCCCACTTGAGTTTTTTTGGGGTTTTTTTAAGACCATCTGCAGTACGTGACCGGTTTTGGCTGGCAGCAGGGATTGTCATAAATAGCAGGTATCAGTTTTGTCTAAAATCACTTTTGTCCCCACAATATCATCAAAAGTTTTCAATGACATTTTTTTCGAATTGTGGGCCATTGGCTAAGGAATAATTAATGAAATTTTGGGGTGAATCCAAGTATTTCTTTTTGATTGAGAGGTAAAAAATTCCAGGATCCGTCCAATTTAATTAAATCTCACAATCCAAAAAAAAAAATCCCCTGGATCCACCCCAAAATTTCATCAATTCTTCCTTAGCCCATGGCCAACCAGACAACAAAATGTCATTGAAATTCATTGAACTTTTGGAGATATTGCTGGAATAAAAGTGATTTTAGACCAAAGTGATTCAGACAAAACTGATATTTGTTAAAGTGATGTAGACAAAATTTATGCTATTTATGCAATAATAGAAGATATAAATGCTTCATGATGAGATGGAATATGCCAGGCATTAGGTTTGTATCAATATTAAGTCAATAGTATTAGTAGATCATTAGTGGTGTTTCACCGCGTGAAGGAAATTAGATTGAAAGGGGGGGGAAATATAGTAAACAAACCTGGTTGCTCCAGAGTCAAACTCTGCTCCTACTTTCTGGTGTATTTCTACTATAAATTTGAATGCTAACTTGTCAGTTTGGCACAGTGGCAAGATGTCTACTTTGAGGTCACTTGATTGTAAGTTCAAATCATGGAAGGTTTATGCAGATTTTTATATCTGTTTACTCCCCTATTTTTGGTGAGGATTGTTCTTGTTAGTAAATTCAACTCTGACTTTGTCCTGGAGTTTGACAATAAGTGTGATTTGTGTGAGTACTGGTATACCTTGATTAGTGTGGTTAATTTGTTGCAAAACTTTCTGTATGGTTCAAAACCATACTGTTCAAGGTCTTATTATAATTTAATGTGGTTTTTTTTCAGCTTATACTTAGTTACATCAAATTGTAAAGCAATACCCTAACCGTACTACATCAAAAGTCTGCTTGGATGGTGTAATGGTTAACATGTCTGCCTCACATGCAGACAGTCCCGGGTTCGATTCCTGGTATGAGCGAAGAGTGGGAAACTCTTCATTAAGACAAATTCCCCTGTGCACTCAGCAGCTAATTGAGTATACTCTAAGCTGTGTGATTAGGGTGGCAGTATCCCTTTGGTGGACTTGTATCCTGCCAAGGGGGTGGTCATAAAAACGTATAGGAATAAAGTCCTGGTCTCAATCAGACTTGAAACTTGCAAGGAACATTAAGATGACCAGGCTCCATACTCCATTGGGAGTTGTCTCTTAAGAGACGGGACGCTTTACCTTTTTAGTACATCAAAACCCGCACTACTTGAGGTATTCCTGTATTGCTAAATTGGTATGACTTGTTTTTGACAATTTCCTTGTTTTCTTTCTTTCAGATGGCTGATACTTCTAGTCCTGCCAGTAATCGCATAAAGTCATACAAGAATAAAGCTTTGGATTCACAGGAACTGCGCCGGAGACGAGAAGAAGAGGGAATCCAAATTAGAAAGCAGAAAAGAGATGAACAAGTGAGTTTTCTATTAAAGGGCCCAATGCCAGAGTTAAAATGTTTCAGTAGACTTTTATAAGATCTATGGGACATATCCCAGCAGTCATAAAAACCCAGGGCTGGGCGATATGGACAAAACAAATCAGTATTTTTAGGCTAAATGGCGATACACGATATATATCTCAGTATATTTTCTAGTATGAAATGTTCAGTTGCAAGTCAAAGCCACATGTGAAATGTCACACGCCACATGTGAGATGTCACAAGAACTTTTATTAAAACAAACTGATCAGAATAAAATGCAAGGTTTCCTTTCCTGTTTGAAAATATATAGCTGAAAAATTATATAAAATAAGTTGCCTCTTTTAAATTAAATAAAAACAAAATAGGCCTATCTCTTGAGAATGCTGCTTTTTCAACACCAAATACTCTGAATAGAGTGGAATTACAGGTTTTCCTCTCCTGCTTAACAAAATAAGCAGAAAATGTAAACAGAAAAAAAACAAATAACAGGTCTATGTGCTCTGGGGTATACCGTTCTTTACCAACGAAAATATTTCCTGAAAATATACATCTGTGCAATATATCAACATGATCTCTTAAATCTGAACCATCTACAAATAATTGAACCGTTTTTTCTTTTTACGCAGCAGTACTTTGTCGAGAGTAGTGCAAGCCAGACGTGTCTCTTTCCATGTTCTAGTTTGGGGTGTATGTGAAAAAGGAGAGTGGGACTATATATCAATGTAAAATGTTGTTTAATCCTATGCCGCCCAGCCCTAATAGAAACCTTGGGATGTATATGTCCCAGGAATTGTGACATGGTTAAATTGCTAATTGAGAAGAAAAAAACTGACGAGTTTTAAACAAAAAGCAAATGAGGTAATTGAATAAAACTTAATTACAAAAATGTAATTTTTTGTTGCAAACAATTCTTTAGATTGAAAGTTATAAATTTCTATAATAACTGTTAAAAAACTTGTGGAAGAGGAATCAACATAAACAAAATTATTCATTAATTAAACCTTGTTAGGTATATATTGTGACAAATAGTTAGAAATGTTTTGCGAGCCAAGGCGGATTTAAAAAAAGAAGAAAAAAAAAAAGAATTAAACAATCATGATAACAGCTTGTGTAGAGTTAAAATATTTTTAGCTATAAACCATTGATTTGTTTGAAGCCACTGCAAAAATGAGACTTTTGCTCTATTTTTCAATTCTGAATTTTGTTTACTAACCATAGATAAGGAAAAAAGGAATTTTTGTATTCAACGTCATCTATTCCATAAAGTCGGTGGGCCGGTTGAAATGAGGGCACAGGCCATAGTTTGCAGATTCCAGAACTAGATGCTTTTTGCTTTGAGTTTAGCTTCTGGATGAATTACAATTACAGAATGACATATTGTGGTTTAGTCTCTTTTTTCAACAATTGTGTGTAATTGGCTTTCTACCATTTTTGAATGTCCAGTGTGCACGCTAGTTAGTTCAATGATACATATCTAATTTCTTGCTAAAATTATGGCATAGATCAATTTTTGTGCGTGGGATTTTTCTCATGTGGTCAATGACAGCAGCTTCATATTAGGTAATACTTAGACAGTTTTATAATAAGTTTAGCCTGAATGTTTTCCCATTATTTCATTTAGAAATAAATTACCACATATCTTTTATGTGTATTTGTGATGTAAAATAAGTTTCAACAATGTCTAATATGATAATATATTTTGGTGGAATTCTCTTTTCTTTCTTTCTTTCTTTCTTTCTTTTTTTGTAATCTTAACAAAGCAGTTCAGAAAATGAATCTAGAGCAATTTTATAGATTGACATTTCATGAAAGCTGGTATGCATGAGAAGTAGTAAGATGAGGATGGTTCACCTGAAGATCTGAACCAAGTTTCATATCAATCGAAAATGACACGGATGAGAAAATTGATATTTAACATAATCGGGACCGACCAACCGAAAGGTGTCTTATAGAGATGCGTTGGAGCATCTGAAAAAAAAAAGCTTCTTAAAGATTTTTTTAAAAAACGAGGGTTGCAAAATTAGCCATCAGCTAGATCTTGCTGATTTTTTTTTTTCCCCCCCCAATAAACTATAATAACAAATTTTTGGCTATCAAAAAAACAATTAGTAAGTTTAAATAAAAGTGTACCATTTTTTTTTTTTTTTTTTTTTTTTTTTTTTCTTCATAAATAATTTGTTCTGGAGTCTTAGTGTATGGTTATTTTATTTGATAGCTGGGCTTTAAATGAGTATATAACATTTTTAGCTATAAAGTTAACTGGAAACTGAAAAGTAGTCGATTTTTAACCATTTTTAAGACAGTTTTAACTATTAATAACAAACGATACTTGGCAACACTGTAAAAAAATGAATGCTTAATACATCTGTTTTAAATTTTTTTTATTATGAGAATTAATTAAATAAATGTTCTCTTAATGACATCACATGAAGCTGGTAAATAAATTCCCCTCTTCCTTCCTCTTTCTGTTTAATGTAATCGGAACTGACTGACTGAAAGTCGCTTATTGAGATGCATTTGGATGTATCTAAACGTGTTTTTTTTTTTTTTTTTTTTTTTTTTTTTTTTTTTTTAATTTATTTATAATATTGAGTAAATTTTCAGCCCTGTAGCTCTATTGGTATTGTGACATATATGTACATACCTAGCCCGCCAGAATCACTTAAAAGCTGAAGAAACCTATGTTGGCAATTTTGGTTTACACTTTCTTATACACATGGTGTATTATTATAGTCAGATGAGATTTTTTTATCTTTTTATCTTTTCAGTTTTTCACAATGCAGCTTCATAAGCAAATAACAGTAATTAGTATTTTGTGGTAGATATTTAGGTTCTCTTTTTGCAGCTTTGATAAATGCTGGGCTGACAATTCAGGTGTTCACTTTGTTGATTATTGTCTGTTTCAGAGCCCTGTCAACAGGTGTTACAAACTTTGTAACAAGGATAGAGACTCTAAAATCTCTCATAACCACGTTCTAATCCTTGAGTTATTCATAAAACAGCCCCCCCCCCATTATGCGTGTGTTTGGGTTCAAGGAAGACTACCCCGTTATATAACTGAATTGCGATAACTGCAGGGTTGGTATGGGCTATATTCAAGGGCGGCCGATAATAATTGAAAGATGGCACTTCGTATATACCATTCCTGGTAAACAACTGCTAAATACAAAGATCTTTGTTTTTCTACATCAAAGTTGCAAGAATTTATTTAAAAAAAAAAAATAAATAACCTTTCACCAATGTCACCATACTATATTAAAATGTGCCTACAATAATTTGTCGGCAATAGCCTGATTACTATAATTTGTCTACATAAATTGTGTATTCATAAAGAAACCGAATTCGTCACTAAATGACCCACCAAGGGTCGATGTGCCGTTAAACAATCAGTCAATTAACTCCTATACTTCCCTGATGTAAGTATACATAACTATATGACCCAGTTTCCGGTCTCATTGGTGCTCACAAGGAAATGAGTAGCATAATTGAGAGTATAACTGTAAAAAAACAAAAACAAGTCGTGTTGAAAGTGTTAAGTCTTTCGATGAAATTCTTTTCAATTTTGTGTTTGTTTGGGGTGGGGCACCATCCTGTGAACTGTGTTATAACAAACGGTGCTATATTGGGGGAGGTATGTAGTACCTAGGAAGCTTTATAGTTGGTATTTAAGAGCTTTAATTTTACTGATAACTGAAATTAGTTGACATTTAGTATGAAAGATTTTCCTTCAAATTAGTCGCTGTTTATATTTGTACTAGTTTACCCTTGCTGTCAAAAAATGATGGCAATATATTTGCAATTGCATTGTACTTGTAAAATATCAAACATTATGTTGCTCTGCATTTTCTTGTTTACATTCAATTATTCTTGAATATTAAACTAAACTAAAGGTAAAATTAATCAAGTTTGATGTATCATAAAATTCTATTTCTACTAAGTCACGTCACATGATGATGTAAGTGTTACCGAAGACAAACTAGCATTCCAAGGGAAATTATGAATCATTGCCACCCATATATGCTGTGTTGGGGGTGATCAGTTAAAAAGTTGGGCTGTGATCACTAAAAAATGTCTGATTTTTCAACAAAAAAACAAGCGGGCAGTATCTACTGACCAATTTAGGTTACATTGAAAATTGAACCCCCACTAAAACCCTACTTTGGAGGGGAATTTTCAAAAAAAACGAAGCATTTTTCCCTACTCCTTGAGGTGCGTGTGCATGAGTGCAACATTTTAAGTTTCTATTATGAACAGTTAGGGCTGGGCAAAGTCTGGATACATATAAATGTGTGAACACATCAATAACCTAAACCTTTGGTAGCGGTGATTAATGCACATTGCTAATTATTTTATGTGTGGATTCCTGTACCTGTCTTTAATTCTGTTAATTTCATACTATAAGTAATACATCATTCTGCATTTAGTCTGTTTATAAAAAGTAACAATGTTTTAAGGAGACAAAGCTGACATTGTAGATCAACAGTTTATTATTGTGTTGTTGCAGATGTAGTAGAGCTCTTTACATGTTTGTGTATTGAGGCATCCGTGCTGATTGGTCTCCTGGGCAGCCAGATAAAAGCCTTCTAGCATATGTGAAGTATCTCTTATGACACTAAATAATGTCAACTTGAATAGGAAGGATGAATAATGTACTGTCTAGAATCACTCATGGTACATGAATGAATATGCTTTTTCTACATCTGGTAATGTGTCTGAAACAACTTGAATTGCTGAAAGAATGCTCTTTATTGTTTTTATTAACAAATACAATTATCCATTTTTTTATTTTATTTTTTTAAAATTAAATTTTTAACATTTTTTTAGAAATGATATTAGTTTAAGATATGAAGAAAAATATTTACACTTTTATTTTTCACCTCAGTTTTTGATATAAAGCCATGTTACTCCATAGACTCAAGCCTTTTTAAAAAAAAATTTTTTAAGGCTTGGTTGTTGTGAATAAATTTCTGTGCAAGAAAGGGACTTTCACTAGTAATGTACATCCATGAATAGAAAAATCCAGCAGTGGTTTCTGTACACAATAAAACCAGATAAATTGGTTCAACTTATCTTTTAAGCTGGTGTTGCTTCTTACTATCTTTTGATATTCAATAATGATTTCTCTCCACTTTAGATTTTTCATAACCTGATTTTCTGGTGAAGTAGTATCAATCATTTTCTTATTTAAAATGAGCTGTCATCTATTACTATAAAGCTGCAGATTGTTTGTCTGTATGTGTCTTCTGTCCATCCAAATGGCTGGACCCTGGGGGCTAAAAATTAGTCAATACAGGTAACTTGACTCTAGGGTGAACATGGGATAGGTGGTGCTGACATCTGAGGTTCACAGCTTAATTTAAGGTCAAAACTGCTATTTCCGGCCAAACTGCAAAAGGAGACATCTTTTTACGCAATGCCACATAAACCGGAAGTGTCCTAATTTTAAGTGTCTATGTAAACATTTATTACTAAAAAACAAGCCGTTAGGAATATGGAATCGGCGGGCTGAATTCAAACTCCAACTGGGATAATTTGCATTCACTTTGCACTAATGCCCTTGGAAAAGGCATGAATAGGAATAAATGATGCAATTGGACATTGAAAAAAGTTCTTGGTTAAAAAGAATTCACATTATGTAAATTAGTATTTTTTTTTTTTTTTTTTTTTTTTTTTAAATTGTAAGGATAGAATTTCATTTTAGGTTTTATATTTGCTTATTCAAGTTTTTGTTTCTGTGAATTTATATAAGGATAAAATGGAACTATTTTGTTAATTGCTTAGAAGCAACAATTCTGATAGAATCAACATTTCTTGACCAACTAAAGATTTTTTTAAATTTTTTTTAAAGCAATTGATATAAAGTATAGTGAACTGCAGTGATTGTATTCAATTTTTATATATTTAGAAACCCAGCCAAGGCCCAGTACTTCTGCTAGGACCGGGATTTTCTGTAAGATTGCCAAGGGTGGTAAAACAGCAAAATTTGTGTGGAAAAAATGAACCAAATAATAGCCTAGGGCCATTATTCAAAGGCCATCACAACTGCTAAATTGAGCCTAATAAAACTATGAAAGTTACAACTCCCATGTTTTTATTCAGTTCACTATCAATCAGCAACTCGTTTTAATCGTATTTGGTACTTCTTTGGGCAGTGTTTTCTTTTTAAGTTGCTAAGAGAGCCGAACATATATACTAAATACAGTCTATATATTATATTGACTGTATTTAGTACCTGCAAACAAATTTTTGTAATATGACTTGTTTGTTTTCAAACTCCTTAAGCAATAGTGAAGTATCGAGCAAATTAATTTCTTTGAAGCCACTTTTTGTTTATACAACGAATTGACAGATATTCCTGACTTGATGTCTTAATTATTATATGCGTATTCAAGTTGTTCAGTTTTTTTATACTGAAGAGCACTACGACATAGATGCTTTAAAATTTTCATCTGCAAAAACTTCACCCCCAAATAAATGCCCACCTAAAATAACCGCCCGGGTGCGATCTTATGGTAGGTCCCGGTAATAGAATTTATGTCTATGCTTTTGTGAGAAATAAAAACTTTAATGTAGCTGTGGATTTTGACTGCATTTTAGTTTTGTTCATTACTAAAAAGCACTAAGTTATTAGAATAGATCTACAAAGTGTAAATGTTAACCTAAGATTGCATGTCATTTTTAGCATGACTAATTAGCAGAACTATTTTTCAGTGTTACAGAGTAGGTGTTATAAGTATCAGTTGTTCACAGTCAAGCAGTTCTATACAAGATGCTGTTATTCACTTAATACCGTAAAATACCACAAGCTTCCCTGGCAGCTGTATCACCTGTCTGAATGATAGGCATCTATAATTAAGTTTTGCTCACCTGTGAATGCTGAGCTTTCATTTTTGTATTTCTCAATGGGATTGAAGCAAAAATGTACCTCTGTCAATAAAGTTGAAAAGATGTACATGTATTTGGTCGTGTCTGTTGCTTTTTGTTCATACAATATCTCTGAAAGTACTGAACGGATTTCAATGAAATCTTTTTTTTCTTTTCTTTCATACAATCGTGTATATTCTCATAACATAGGGAGGTAATTGAGCCTGGATCCACACAAGAATTTAATCAGTTCTTCCGTAGCCTATTGTCCACCATTCCACAATTTCATTGAGAACATCTGGAGATATCTTGTGGACAACCATGAACTTTTAGCGATATGTGGTGTGGACATATAAACAAAACTATGGGGAGGTAATTGTGCATGGATCTGCTCCAAAATTTGATCATTTCTCCCCTAGCTTATCATCCACTCTTCCACAAAGTTTTGTTGAAATTCACTGTACAGTACATTAGAGAAAAAACAGGAGTCAGATGTCATAGAAACCATTAGAAAACTCAAATGGCCACGTTGCAAGAATGTCAGACAACTGCTGGACATCATGACTCACCCCAGAGATATGCAAAACTGGCAAAAAATAAGATGGCGTGATGAACTCGACAAGTTCAGAAAATATTGACTCCGCCCATGGTAGAGGTCTGGTGAATCTTGGAAGGTCTATGTCCAACGACTGTCACTAAAAGGCTGTTGATGACTTTGTGAGATGAGGTATTGTTACTATTATACACTGATTCCATTGAACCCTTAAATTAAAATGTTTGCACAATTAAATTCACCTTTGCTCCAGTCCCCCCCACCTATCTCCTTATTAGTCGTATTGACTTCTTGAGGGGGGGGG
>VCCN01001495.1:985165-998032 GCA_006491835.1 Architeuthis dux | reverse complement strand
TGGCTGGCTGTTTACATTATTTGCATAGCGCAGTAACATTAACAAACAACTGATAGTGTTTGCTTCCCGAGACAAATATGCTGTAAAATAAAATAATTCTAATTTAACTTATATATTTCAATAGAGAATATTGCTCATTATATTTTTATTTTCAAAGATATGCTAAATATTTCCAAGTATCTTTAAGAAGATTTGTGATCTTTTTCAGATATTCCAATCTATGCGTCGTCTCTGCAGCTCTGCGAGTTGTTGGAAACATTGTAACTGGAGATGACTATCAAACACAGGTGAAAATAATTTACTTTACAATTGATACTTTTGTACATATTTAAATAAAACTTTCTCATTTTTTTAACCATTATATTTTTCTATTTATTTAGTAGACATTTTATGAGTCCCCAATATTGTAGTGAACATCAAGCTAAATTTGATACCAGAATGTATTTTCTGCAACATCCAAATTATGAAAATGAAATTTTAATGGCAAGAGACTAGAAATATTAACTTTATTTTCTCTATTACTAAACTACTTTTTAGTAGCAATTTCACAAAAGTTATGCTTGTTCAATTTGCCTTTGTTGTTTTAACATACTTGAAGTTTTATACTAAATGTCAAAATAAACAATGTAATTTAAATGTAAGCAAATGTTGCTGTTCTTTCTATTTCCATCTTAGACGATTTATTTTTCAACAAATGTTCTAATCTTTACTTGACAATTTATGTCAACATTTCTGACCTTTGGTTATTAATTTTAATACTTTTATTAGCTTTGGATTGGAAAAAATTATTTGAAATTTCAGCATCTGCTTGAAACGGTTGAATCACAACTTTATTTAAAAAAAATATTTTCCCCTCCAGGTGATGCTAAACTGCTCAGCTCTACCATCATTGCTTCTCCTCTTGAGTAGTTCTAAAGAAACTGTCAGGAAAGAAGCATGTTGGACAATATCCAATATCACGGCTGGAAACCGAATGCAAATACAGGTAAATGCAATTATTTCCTTATATTTCCAATCTTTGTCTTGCATTGAATAGAATCTTGTCTAGTCAAAATTCTGTAATTTAAGTTACAATATTCCTTGAAATAATTCCCTACAAATAGACTTTCTGATGTTAATACTAGAAGGGTAAATATATTTAAAAACATTTTCTTTTAACCAATTATGTAGGTAGCATTTTGTGAAAATTGAAAATGTTTTTAAGCAGTATTTTAAAATTGTTAATAAGCAGATAGATTAATTTTTTTTTTTTTAGTTCTGGTCAACATAATGAAAACAAAGTGGCATTAACATTATAGTATTAGTACTATTAAATCGTTAATGTTAAATGTTTTTTCCTTTTTAGTATGAAAACTTGATTAATGTTAACAATGGTGCTTTCTATAAAAATTGATGTTACACAAAATTCTTTTTATGTAAACATCATAAATCTGGCTGTAAGATCATATTTTCCCTATTCTGTTCTCTTTCAAAAGTTAATTTTTAAGAACATAAATTCTCCTCTCCCTTTCTGGGTTTGTCTTTACAATTTCCTTCAAAGTAATGTCCAAAAATGTTCTTTCAGCATTCAACAGATTCTTATTGTGCTTCTATGCTTAAAAGTGAAGAGAGCTCGAATTCTTTCCCTGAAAATTACTCTTCATAATGTGTATAAAGACTGAACTAATATAATCTACCTACAATATCTATAGAATACTGTAGTGAAAAGATTTCTTCAATATTGAATATTTGTTTACTAAATAGTGTGATAGATCTTGTCTAGAACAGGGGTCGGTAAACATTTTTGGAGGCGGGCCGGATTAGAAATGTTTTTGTCATGCTTGCCAAGGCGATTACAAAATGACCTTATAAAAGGCTATGGAAACTGCTGTTTTTTTTAAAAAATTACTTTAATGTTTTTCAGTATATGAGTATATACCTACATAAACTTCCATGTACTGTCAAACAATTTTTGTGATTCAAATTTTATGTATATTAATAGAACAGCAGGAATGTGTAGTCTTAAAACAATTTTAGCTATAAAACCTTGATTCGCCCGAGGCTGCTGCAAAAGTAAGACTTTTGCTCTATTTTTCGATTCTAAATTTTATTGTTCACTAACCAAAGGAAAACCAAAGATTTTGGTAGGCAATATCACATATTCAATGGAGTTGGCTGGCCGAATAAAATGAGGCTGCAGGCCGTAGTTTGCTCACCCTTTGTCTACATCATGCAATTTAACAACCTTTTCTTTTTTTTTTTTTCCTTTCCTTAATAATTTTAATGTTCTTTAATCTTGAGTAATTTTATTTTATTTTCTATCTCCACCAGGCTGTGATTGATGCTAACATATTTCCAGTCTTAATTGAGATTCTGGGAAAAGCAGAATTCAAGACTAGAAAAGAAGCTGCCTGGGCAATAACTAATGCTACATCCGGTGGTTCTCCAGAACAAATACGGTAAACAAACCTTTTCTTCGTTAATAATTTATGATCGACTTTTTAAAGTATCCAAACTTCACTGAATCTTGCCACCAAATTTCATTAACTTTAAGGCCTCAACAATCTATTCTTCACAAATTCATACAGCATGTAATGGTGAATATGACACTCGTTAAAGTCCGTCTCCCATGTCACTATAAACCACTCACTATAAACCACTCACAATCTGATAGAATGGATGTTTAACTGAATCTAGTTTTCATTGTTTACTATTTAACCCTGATTCTGAAGTAGTTTGTTCTAATCTTTTTAAGTGTGATATTATTTTCTGAACAATCTGATTTATTTAGTTAATATTTAAATATATTTAGTGAAATAATGGTTAGAACCTAACTAGCAACTTTGTTCTTGCTAACTTGTTTAATACTTTGTGATATGTATTGTCTACATGTTTATTACAGGCAAAAAAGACTCGTTCTCTCTCTATTAATACAAAAAGGGATTTTGTCAACTTGAAATGATGCTATTCTGGGGATAATTTTAACAAACAGGAATATTAACAATAAACTAAATTTTCTTGTTTGTTAATTGAATAATTATTGCTAAAATCGACCGTCTATTAGCTGAAAAGAAAATTCTGATTAATGATTTTGTTTTACTTTGTAGGTTTCTTGTAGAACAGGGCTGCATTCTTCCTTTATGCAACTTGTTGACGGTGATGGATAGTAAAATTGTTCATGTTGCCCTAAATGGGTTAGAAAATATATTGCGACTTGGGGAGCAAGATGCTAAACTGCATGGCAATACAAATCCATATGCAATTTTGATTGAGGAATGCTATGGTCAGTATAAATTGAAATTTTTTTATTTTTTTTATTTTTTAAACTTAGTTGGTTTTGTTTTTTTTCCAGTCATAGATTGTTTTACTTAAATGTGATAAAGATTGCTTTCTATTTAAAGTAGTGTGAAAATCGAGTAGAATCCCTTACTGAATCTGTTATTTTATGTGAGAGTTAAGCATGTTTTTCAAAGGTTTAATTTATTATTTAAGCAATTTTAGATAAAGATCATTTATCATTAAATGTTTAAATTGTTCAAGTAATTATTTTTATAGATTTGTGTATCATCTGAAGTAGTAGAAATTACAAATCTGTCTTCATAAAAAGATCTATTAATTTTGCTTTTTTTTTTTTCTAAAATTGTCTAATGTTCATTTTCCTTTTGATGGGAATCATTTTAGTGCACTTTTTTTCTTCATGTTCAAAGATACTAAAAAATACTTAAATTCTAATATTCATGCTTTCTTTTTCAATAAAATTCTGAGTACTTCTAATTATTCTGTACTAGAAAATGGTTAATTTTATTAATAACAAAATAGTTGTAAGAGTACCTTAGCCATATCTCGAAAATTATGATCATAGTCTTCAGTTTCCCCTGTTTTCAGTTGAAACCATATATAACAGACTGGAACTTTTTAAAAATTTTATTATTTAGAGATTTATCATTGCCTTCTAGAATTGAAATGTTTCTTCATTTTAATAAAGGACCTTTTAATCAAATAGTTTTACACGTGGCACTGGCTTGGAAGAATATTTTCAGTTACAAATTTAAAATCAGTTTTTTAATTGATAATTGCTAACAAAATAAATTGATTAAGAGAGTTATTTTTATAACTTCTTGAACAAGTTATAAAAACTGTTTGGTAACTTTTCTTTTTTTTTCCCCTTTCCTTTTCTCAACTTCAGGTTTGGACAAGATAGAGTTCCTCCAAAGCCATGAAAACCGAGAGATCTACCAAAAAGCTTTTAGTATAATCGAACGCTACTTTGGCACTGAAGAAGAGGATAAGAGCATTGCCCCACAGACTGATGCGAATGCCCAGCAGTTCCAATTTAGTGCCGGTCAGGACGTACCAATGGAAGGCTTTCAGTTCTGAGCGGACTTCTTTTGCTGGAGTTTGAACCAGTTAATAAGCAAAATGCTCCTAATATATGGCAGCCAACCCTATATGTTCTACCTTGGCTGTTTTATTGTGCTAGAGGCATGTAATGATGATCTGCAATTTCTCCTTGCTACTGAAGACGTAACTGTACTGATGACATTGACTCTAGTACTCGACTACTACTGTCCCCCATCTAGCAGTGAGCATTACAATGACAAGGGACCACAAGTCCTAAACACAGTGACGACTACTGGACCACCATCCACCACCACCACTATCCACCACTTACCATACTACCACATGACATAACAAAGCAGATTAACCATGATGACACTAGAACATCAGCGACGACTGCTGCTGCTGCTACTGCTGCTGCTTGGCAGGCGGGTTGTAAGATGTCACAGACCTGTCCAAATGATCCGATGACTCCCCACCCCTTGCGGCCCCTGACATCTAAGATGACAAAAGACCTGCTTAACACTCCCCAGCCTGACTGTGAGTCTGCTGTAGTTCTGACTACTGCTTGAGGGAGGGGGGGCTAGTGTAGGTCACCCACACTACAATTGACCAATCAATCACCACCATCTCCACCACTACCACCACAACAACAAAGACTGTTGAGTCGTGACTACAAATAAATATGACTTCTGCTGTTTGGTGTTTATGTTATGGATTGTCTAAAAAATCCCACTTTTCTCTCAGACTTTCTCCAAACTGTTTCAAATGTCTTATTTGATTTTTCAAGTAAAGCCACTTTGAGTACTGGTCTTGAATATCTTGATATCGGTTAAAGAATTGAGCAGCATCCCCTAATCTTGGGAAGGGCGGGGTTATGTTAGAATTAAGTTTTAATTCTCGTATATATTTTTTGGCCCCCAAATTGAATTTTCCCCAAGTTAATAATTAATTTTTTTTTTTTTTGTACAGATTTTAATCTATTTTAATTCTCACAGTTATGTCTTTCAACATTTTTTAAAAATCTTTTTGCTGAATTTTAACTGCTTTATTTTATATATATCTTTTATATATATAATACATTTACAATGCAAATGTGTGTATATATAGATATGTGTATTTGCACTATAAGTTTTTTTTTTTTTTTTTTTTTTTTTTTTTTTTTTTCCTTCTGATTTTGATTTAACCTGCTGCTTAAATGATCTGGAGAAAAGGGGGCAAATTGGCATTCCATAAGATAGTGTCAAGCTCAGGCACCAAGTAAAACTCTTGAATTGGCAAATGTCCAATTCTGGGTTTCTGTTATCTAGTTGTGTTCTGCACAACTTCCCTATCCCAACAATATATGTATATTATACATATATATCTGTATGTGTATAATACATATTTACATATGTGTGATATATATACATACATACATGCATGCATGCATACACACACAAGAATGACTCCATGCTGCTTGGCTTACGAGTTTAAGCGATACACCTGGACGAAATAACCTTATATCCTCTCATGCTCCACATAATTGAAACAAAAATCTGTACATTCTAAAGAGCAGACAAAGAACAACTATCAACCTCCACTAACCACTGACAGTGATGACCAAGACGATAATGACTGTTTAAAAAGAAAATTTAACCAAAAAAAATATTAAGAAAATTTAATAAAAGAAACAAAAATATTTTAAAAGAAAATAAGGTTTTTTTTTATTTTAAAAGATTTTAAGAAAGTTTACTCTTGCAGCTTGACCCCCTTAAAAAAAAAAAAAAAAAAAAAAAAAGTCCAGGGTTGCTAGTATTCAATGAACTCCCCAATTTGAACCTAACTTACACTGCTACCGTTTTATTTTGTGTAAATTGGACATTCATTGAATCATTAACAATCCTCACCGACTTTTTAAAAAATTTTAAAATTACATTTAAAGCTGTCCGAACATATCCCATCTTAAATTCTGGGCCAAATCCAGAATTATAGATACAAATCCTTATACTCTGTAAAATCATTTGCTAAAATTTCAGGATTCACAAAAAAAACAATCTTTGTCCCATAATAGTTGTTACATATGCATATAAAAAATCACTAAATGTATCAATTATTATGGGACAGGTATATTTTTTAAATTATATTTTCCTGCCTATTTTTAACTTATTTTATTTTTTTTATTTTTTTAGCAGTAATATTTTCCCACGTTATTAGAATATCACTTGACCTTACCTGTCCCACCCTTTGTTTGCTTTTGTCTTCTAGATGCCCCTTCCCTTCTATTTACTAATCTGATTAGTCCCTAACTAACCATCCCTCACACTTTCTAGACTTTTTATTTTAAGCATCATTCAAGCCCCCTAGTCACTGCTTTTTGTTTGTCAATCTTTCTTTAACCAAGGGCTTTCCCCTCTAGCTTCTATCACTAAGCCCCTTCCTTTTTTTTTCCCTTCCTTTTCCTTAATTCCTGGTCTCCATATCTATATTTTTAACCTTGCCCTCCAAGATTCTCCATCTTTTCTATTGTTTTGTGATTCTCCGGCCCGTCAACTTTTTTCCTGCCTTGAGTCTTCTCATGTTCTCTGTACTCTTCCAATCTTTCATTTCTGCTCCTCTGTGCTCTCTTCCTCTTGTGAATTGTAACGTTACTTTGTGATGCCCGATTTCTCTAACAACCGATTCATACATCTACAATCCAGCCATTACAAATATGTGGGATGTGTTAAGACAGCTTCAAGATTTGTGATCATGTGTATCTAAAGGCCTAGCCTTGGTCAGCTGACTGGAGTTGAACTTAGCTCTGGACATCCAGTAATAACCCCTTCTGGTTGCCACCTAAGACTACAATGACTGATGCACCGTCAATAAAGATAGCTTTACTTCTGACTACTAACTCTTTCGAAAGATTCTTAATCTGCCTGTAATCCAGGAAGGTGAGATCTTTAATGCCTAATCTCCTTCCCTTTCTCTCCACCCCCCTACTTCCTTCTCTACATTTCTTTTTGATCTACCATAAGCTGTATATTTTTCCTATCTTAAGTATTGAAATATTGAGTATTTATTTACAGAATATGGACAAAAATAACGAAAGCTCTATTTATAAAAAAAACCAATGGAAAGAAAAACATGAGGAAAAATAATAAAGTTAAATTGTGTGTGAAATTGCATTTTATTCATTCAAATGTGGAAACTATTGCTTCCCTCCTCCATTTATGCTTTCGTGTGTGTATATATTTTTGTGAATGGAAAATAATCTATCCAATGGTAATTGATGACCTGGTTTTAATAATGGGTACCTGAACATTTGTATAGTGGGCTCTATTTATTACAATATGTGAATGATGCTTAATGTTTGGATAACATATAGAAATATATTTTTAAAACTTGACATCTAGATAAAAAGTAAAGAGTCCTTCCATTTCAAATCAACAAATTTTTAAGGCAAAAATACCATGACCCTCAGATTTTGTTCAGTTTGGCACAATTATAGATTTTTTTTTATGGGACAAATTGAATGGCACCTGCCTCACATTTCTAGCTCACAGGATTCCGGAGATACTGACCAAACTTTGCCAAAAATGTGAATTTTAGAAGGTAATGACAAAGTTCTGAGGTCAGTATCTCCGGAACCCTTTGAGCTAGAAATGTGAGACCGGTACCATTCAATTTGTCTTATAAAAATCTATAATTGTGCCAAATTTGAACAAAATCTATGATGGTCATGGTTTAACCCCTTGTTGATTTGACATGGAATGAATCTAAACTGATTTCTCTAATTAAAATGATCTCTTAGCATCTTGAAGCCCTAAGTGGATTTAGTTGTAGTACCTATTTTAATTTCTGGCACTTTCAATATATCAAACGTAAGAATATTGGGTATTGGTAGAAAGAAAACTCTTTTTCTTATTTAAACTTGCTTTATAATTTACTTCTTAAATGTTTGCTCCTCCCTCCCGAAGTCTCTAAAAGATTTCCCCATTTAAGATATTTTGAAATGTTAGGTTCTAATTTAGTGTAACAATACTGCATTAAAAACAGGCTTTAGTCAGAAATATAGAAATATGGTAGTTTTAAACTAATAGTTGTGCTTTGTAGTCAAACAGAAGTGATAAATCAGCTCGTTATGACTACAAAGGGTGCACCTTTTTGAAAGTATGGCTTTGTAGATGGAAGATTAGTTGCTATTTCATTAATTGAGTGTCACAAGTTTTGGGTGTGGCATAGGCTAGGCCTAATTTCAGTACTACAGGGTCGGGTCATTAACACCACAAAGTTACATGAATAGTCCAGAAATTAAGAGTACACTGATACTAACAAAATACATATCATGCAGACTACTACTGTAAATAAGAAATAATGTATCCATTTACCTTTTAGTTCTCCTGTATCCACTTCCAAATGAAGGTGGTGGTGGGTGTTTACGTTTACATTCCAGAGCGCGGTAAACTCACTCAGCACACAGGCCGGGAATTTTGAATGGTGTTTGGATATTTTTATAAATAATATAAATATTTAATTCTTAAAAATAGCCAGGTTTCAGATGTTACTGAGTTTGAGACACTCAACCTGTACTCGTTTAATGTCATTAGATTGATTTTGGTTGTGAAGTATTTATTCCAATGTGATATTGTCAGATCAAAATACAGACTTAATACGACTTAGCAATAAACATTCTTCAGCCAGTAGCATGCTGCAATACCTGTTTGATTTAATCTTTGAATCGGTTTAAATATTTCTATTTGAAAAGCTGACATATTTTTACTTGTCTAGTTCTGTCAGAGACTAAACTTGTCCAACTGTTCTTTGGAATGTTCATTATATTAGAACCATTTTTAATTATTTTTACTAATTTTATGACTGGCCAATCAACCTTAAGAATTAATCTGCCTGTTTGGTAGTTATTGATACTAGCTGAATCGCCAGGTTTTTCAGCTAGTTCCTCTGGAAGGCCAATAAGAGATCAAATTTTATTTTTTTCTTCTTTTCTTCAAGGGGTACTTGATTCAATACATCTGGATACAAAACACTGTTTTGACAGAATCATTATTAGTATTAGATAGTTAGAAATCAGATCCTTATTATGGGGGTGAGTGTGAATACGGACCCCCCACACTCTTATTATTCAATTGCAAATCACCCAGACATTCTATTTTTTTTTTTTTTTTTTTTTTTTTTTTTTTAAATTAAAAAGAAAATATATATTCTTTAAGTTAGAGCATTCTAGAGATACCTTAATTCAATACTTTTTGCTACTTAGGTCACATACATATAATCAGACTTTTAATATTATATAGATAGATGGAAATCAGATCATTATCAGGGTGCGTGCAAATGAAGACCACCACACTTTTTTCTTTTTAAAAAAAAAAATTTTTCAACTAACTTGCAAAAACATGCCTGGGATCCCATTAGTACACACAGAAAATCTCATGAGAGTATGTTGTGTGATTCCCAAGTTACACTGTCACATAATTGGTGAATTATAGCAGGAGATACCACAGCCGCATTGCAATATTTCAATAAACTGATGCTAGTGTAAATAAAGAAAAAGGGGTTCCTTACAAATAGCCACTGGTATTTTGTTAGATATTTTGCTTTTTGACTTTACAAGCATTAACATAGTTAACTTCTGCTATTGTTTTCACCTAGGTTTTTGAAATTGCAGATTAATATTGTCTTGTGTGCATAAAATGGGTGTTCAAATTTTGAACCTACTTTGCAAAATTTGCCAACTCTGGTATCTCAATTTTATTTTGATCTTTACATGTCAATTTACTGAATTCAACTTGTTGCCATATTTGTACTTTAGTTTTTCCTCAAATACCGAAGCTCTAAAGGTTTGCCTAGTAATGCCATCAAAATGATATATGTGAAATTGATGTTTTATTTTTCATTTAAATTTTAATGTATATTTTGTTCACTAAATTGTATTGAAGGCCAGTCTATTCATTTTAGAACATACTAGCAGGGAATCCCGGTGTTGCTCAGGAAAAAATAACTTTTTGCACACCCAGGGAGCATCTTCCAGTGCTATGATAGAGCCCGTAGGAATTTTTGTGTTGACTAATGAAACCAATTGGATATGCTAGCAGGACTTCCAGTGAGTAAGAATATCTTGGGTAAACATTCCAGATCAGTTGCAAAAATACTTTAGTACCATTTTTCATAATGGCGGATTTTCAAATATGGGCATATTGTTTATCGTTGGAAAGGATATTACATGCTGAGTAAAATTTACAAAAGAACCATATTCCTCAGCAAGTCATTTTGAGCTATTTACAATCAAATGTCATAAACCTTTGCTTTAAAATGAAACGCTTGTTTGGACTGATAGCTATAACATAGGGGAAGTAATTGTTGACAGATCCGCTCGAAAATTTAATTAGTTCTTCTGTAGCCTATTGCCCATCTTACCACAAAATATCTTTGAGAACTTTTGGAGCTATTGTGTGGTGTTGACAGTTAACTAGGTGGTAATTATGCATGGATCCACTACAAAATCTCTAGATTTCTTTTGTAGCCAATTGCCCACCCTTCCACAAAATTTCATTGAGACCTGGAGATATTGTGCGTGGTGTGGACAGATAGCTACAATGTAAGGGAGGTAATTGTGCATGGATCCACTCTAAAATTCAATCACTCCTTTCCTAATCTATTATCCACTCTTCCACAAAATTTCATTGAACTTTTGGAGATATCGTGTGGACAGTTTGTGGTTGCTGACAGTTAGCTAGGACGTAGGGTAGATAATCTTAGATGGATCTGCTCAAATTTCCTGACTTTTTTTCATAGCGTATTGTCCACCAACTTTTGGAGATATCGTGTGAACAGAGTTTCAGATCAGAGCGTTTTTTTTTTTTTTTTTTTTTTTTTTTGTTGCAAATGAAATTTTGTGGAAGGTGGTCAATAAACTACAAAATTTAAACTTTAAATAAATTTGTCAAATGTACTGTGATAAGCAACTTTATTGAATATCTTTGTATAAACCATATTTTTGCCTGATCTTTGTAACAAGTACTAGTAATTACAGAGGTGCATGTTTGGAAGGGGCTGGACTTTATGGTGTGTTTGAGGCAACCTGCCATTGAATTTTTAAAAAAGATGTCCAGAACGATCGATGCGAAAGTCAAGGGAGATGATTTATAGAAACTATAAAGAAATATCTGATCTTTAATTTATTTTTATTAGATTTCTCGAAATGCTGATCCAAACAACTTCAAACTCGACACTGCACAGCTGTGTATGATAACTAATAAATCTTGTGAATGTCAACGTACAATGGCCAATTGTTGAGTAACCGCAGTGCACACACGCAAACAGATTTCTTCAATTGTAGTGACATGGTGTGAAAAAGTAATTTTCAAAATTGGCAACAATTTTTATTTCATCCCTTTGTATGTAACTAAGTGGAAAAACAAGAGTTGGCAAAATGCGCAAAGTATGTTACAACTGCCACCTGACTAAAAGGTTTTACCATTTCCAAGATTGTTTATTACAGGAAGCATTGAAAGGCATTGGCAATTAATAATCATGTTTGGTAGGAAATGATTCATAGAATGAGATCCTGCAGTTTCTCCCGAAAATTAAACCAGAATTTCTTTTTGTTAAACTCCAGTCCAAGTTGAACTTTTTTTTTTCTTTTTAACCAAGGATGCCAATTAATAATCACTCAATAAGAACTTATTTCAATCGCAACATCTTTCGAATCTTTTAAAAAGATGCAAAGAATCTTTGAAACTTAAACATATCATTCCAATATTTATTTGCGGGACGGTCACAATCCCTTTGGGGGCCATAGGTTGCCGAACCCCTGGTGTATTGACTGTTTTTTCCCTCTTATCAACAAGAATTATTCTTCACTTAATTCAGGGGAGTAAACTCATCAGTGTTTGTCTATCACGTCATTTTAATCCAAGCCTATATAAAATTAACATTTCCCTACTGTGATTTGAAAGTGGTGCTTACCAACAGAGCTAAACTGACAAGTTTTATATATTTATGAATTTATTTATTATATATACAATACAAAAGTTCCAGTAATCATCTTCAGTTGGAATAGGAGTGGAATTTGACCCTGCAGTAGTCGGGCTTGTATCAAGATTTGTATTTCTTTTGAGGCTGATTATTTTGAAGGTACCTCCATAGAAATGCAAAATAAAGTGTTAGTTTTTGATAATCTGTTTTCTTCCACACATGTGTTTTTATTTTCCTGTTCAGAGCTGGTTAACCATGAAGAGAAGGTTTGCTTTGAAAATTAGGTCCAAAACATAAATAAGTTTTATATTAACTTATGTACAATTCTAATTTGAATTTAATGAAATTGAATCAACTATGAAAATTCTATTGTTACTTTAAAATCAGTTCAAGACTTTCCTGCACTCTGATTACAACATGCAATGCAATTTGTTCTTGGATAGTGAGTGTTATTTTCTGGTTGCTTATGTATAAAAAAAAAATTTAAAGAGAAAATGTCAATTATTCCCTTCAGACGTTGCTTTTGTGACAAGGATAGTGATATTCATACGTAATTATTTTTCTTACTTTGTGATTAGAAATGTGCAAATTTGC
>VCCN01001495.1:951472-972250 GCA_006491835.1 Architeuthis dux | reverse complement strand
TTTAGGCCGATATATCGCCGTGTAGTGTTTTTGGCTACGTTAGCGAGTCCGATATATTGACCTGGCGGTGCTATAAAGGGTTAATGTTTGTAAATTAGAATTTTTTCTTTTTCTTTTTACTTCATTTTGGAATATTGAAACAAGACAAAACAGAAAAATGACTTGAAAGTTTTGAAAGTTTATAGCGGCTGAGATAAGTCACGTAGAGTATTTTCTCACTAGTAACGTGCCAGAGGTCGGTGTTCGAGCCTAGGCAAAGATCAGGATTCAAATGCTGATTTGAAGGTAGGCAAGACCATTCCACATGGAAAATTGGCGCAACACAATCTTCCAGTCCCCATCCAACAAACAAACATATCACACCCCAAAAAAAGTTTTTAAAAAAATAAAAGGACAATGCCGACAATGAAAACTATTTTTTTTAAAAAGTTTTGTTTTTAAAAGTTAAAGTACAGCATAACTTTTTTACAAATTTCTTAAAGTCATATCTCGATTTTTAAAAATTCACTTTGACGGTTTTTCCTCATAAATGTTATTATCCCATTAAACTTATATCTTTTTTGAATTTAAAAACAAAAAAAAAAAACAACCACATTTTACTCCTGGTCTGGTAAATAGCAACAAGGACATAACCTGTAATTACAAGCTGAAGTTAAAAACGAAAAGTCATTTTTGAAGTTTAATTCTTTCGTGGACTAAGAAACAACAAATTAAAATAAAACTACCAACCGCCTTGGATTCCAGTAGAGAAATTTGAAGAGATGGACGCATTTTCTTTAAATGGATGTTTGCAATAAATGGGTTTAATTCCATGAATTATTCGCCTAACACTGTTTCTTGAGGCGAATGCAAACATGTTATTCTTCTTGTCGGCCGGACGAAATTCTGTTTGGTTGGAATGGAAGGGGAGGATAAGGAAAACATAGAACCGGTGTTTAATGAATGATTGTTCCTGCGTTTAAGCAAATCCGTCCCGGATAAACTATTCTGGCAAGCAAACCTGGAGAAATGGAAGCACTGTTCGAATATCGAGATTCACTTCACTGTTATTTAGCATCACAATCACCAAGATGGGCACATCAGACAGCAAAGTGTAAGTTTCTAGAATGGTTGACTATTTTTATTAATCAATTAAGTAATTTTGTAAGAGCTAATTATTTCATTCATGGACTTAAAAAACACGCATTTTTAAAAGTCTTTGGTCGTTGCAAGAGCGTAAAAAAAAACGAGGTAGGTTGAAGAAGGATGGTTGACAATTAATTAACTTTTGTTTTTAAGAGATCGAAGTGTGTTTTTTAAAATTAATTTATTTCCTCTCCTGCATTCTTTGCCAACGTTATAAGTACTTTCAATATATTTGTACCTTGCACCTTGCTAGTGTAGATGGTTTCAATTTTAATCCAACATCAAACCAAAAAGAAGGATTTGTATTGCAAACTGAACGGACGATTTTACTGAGGTTTTTGACGATATTGATAAATAAGACATTAGTCTTATTTTGAAAATTACAATTTGTTTGTTTTGAATGTTATATTACTTCAGCTATTATTTCTTTCTTGTGTCTTTTTAATTATAGATTTTATTTTAAAGGTATTTTTCCTTATTTCAGTATAAATTTAAAACGTACAACTGTTATTTTTTTTAAAGAAATAAGCAAAATAAGACTCGTTTTATTTCAAATAAATTCGCGTTCATTTAAAAAAAAATTGCTTCGACACTAAAATAGCTCTTGTAAATTTTGATGATTTTTTTTGTGTTGTTTTCTTATTTTTACCTGACCACGTACCCCTTTTCTTTCTTTTTTGGTGATTTGGAATTAATTTTAAATATAAATATCAAAGAAGGAATGAAATTGAAAAAAAAAATACTTGCATAAGTTTTAAAATAATCTTAACGGATTAATTAAAAAAAAAAGTCTTCATTTATTCCCTTCCTGGTGTTATCAATCATAACACCTGTATCTATCAATCTAGCTGTGGTAGGTATGAACAAACATTATCACCGGAAAATCTAGACCTGATTTTAAAAACGTAATTAAAATTTAAAGAATTCCGTTCTCGATTTAAAAAAATGTTTTTCTAGAAGTAAATTAGCACAAATGTTTGTCGAAACTAAAAGAAAATCATATTTTCATTAATTATAACTTAGATTTTGACAGTTGCTGTGGTAATCGATATATAACCGGAGTGAGTAAATATAAAAAAGTAAAAGAAAATGCAATCTGAATTGATCCCCCACTTTTTAGACAAATCTGCGATTATCCGATTTTGTAATTATCGACAATTGACTGGTGCTGAATAAATAATTAATCTTTAAAAGCGATACTTATTTGATTATTGATAAATAATGGTTTATTTGGCGCCTTATTGCTAGTCCCTGTTTTAAATCTCTTCTCTATCTAAACAAAACCACTTACTATTATTTTTTTTTCACATTTTATGAAAAACATTTAAAATACATTAATTATTAATAATAACAACACAAAAATAATGTTCTGTTAAACTGAGGTAATCCGAGTCGCTTCAAAAACACACTGATACAAAATAAGAATCATTCATTATATAATGTTGTCACTCGTCCGTCAGGAACTGTGTTACGGACTCTCTATATTTTTGGCACAAATGTAGGGAAGGTGGACCCGATTATAAAGTTTCGCACACCTTATGTTAGAAACGTCACACACAAAGAAATAAGAGAATTCATGAAAGAAAAACAGAAGTAAATACATAAATTATATTGTTATTGCTTTGAATAAATTAAATTGTTTTCATTTGTGCGTCGTTTTTAACATCGAGTGTATGAAAATTTACAACAGTCAGGACTAGCTTCCCTACATTGAACTTTCCCCCCTCAACAAAATCGAATATTTATTTCCCAAAGTGAAAGAAATAATTGATTGCTTCCATATATCTGTCAAGATTAATTCTTACTCTTTAGTTTTTCATTGAAAGTGTTTTCAAAAATGAAACCAGTTGACTAGGTCCGTGTTTCTTAATCTAGTTTCATTCACCCCCAGAACAATTTCGTGCATAATAAATACAAACAGTTAAAAATATAAATATCAATAGAAATGGAGAGAAAGAAATTTTACAAAATAACAAAAAAGTAAATGGAATAAGGTAGTCCAATGTTTCTTAAATTGGTGAATGATTCAGCCAAGGCAGCCTTGGCTGAATCATTCACCAATTTAAGAAACATTGGACTACGTTATTCCATTTACTTTTTTGTTATTTTGTAAAATTTCTTTCTCACCATTTCTATTGATATTTATATTTTTAACTGTTTGTATTTATTATTTTATTAGTATTTGCCTTATCATTGCCAGAAAACATTTTTTTGGGGGGATATGAAATTATATAGAATTTTCTGAGAACAAGTTCTATATAGTTTTATTTCAAAATAAAGAAATTAAAGAGTGTAAAAAAGGTATTTGATTTAAAAAGAGACAGTATAATAGCTAAATTGATTTTGTTAATATGTCCATGTTTAAATTTGATTGCCTTTAAAAACCTGTTCGCAAAACTTGGTAGATATTTTCCTTATCCAATGACAAGGGGAGAATCAAATAACTTGGTGATTTTTGGTTTGAATATTTTTGCTTCAGCAAGATTCTTAAACTCGCATTTTTATTTTAGTTTTAATGGTCCGGTGTCTTAAAGTTGAACATATGATTTTGTGGGATAAATATAGACTGGATCAACCTGCTTGAAACTGGTATTATTCTTTAGCCCTAATTTTAATTAGAATTGTAATTTTTGTAATATATTTTTTTAATTTAAAGAGATATCCGCACAAAAATTACAATGTGCAGGCAACAAAAAGGAAATTTTGATTGTAATATCCGAAAATAGCAAAATTACTATTAATCACTGCTGTGATGACTTGGGCTTCGAAGTCAAACAATGTTTATGAAAAGAGAACCTAACTTATTTTCTATGTAGAAATACTAGGGGGGGGGGGCAGTCCGTTCTTTCAGTTGTCTGTTTCTTCTTAAGTATTAGTGTTAGTGGCTTTTAGTACTGGTTAATTGAGACAATAGGGAGGAAGAATAGAATATAGTGTTGTTAGCATTAAGAAGATTCAGTTGATCTCTAGATATGCTGATTTAGGAGATGCCAAAGTAGGTGTGACTAGCTTCGTTCACAGACTGCCAAATTGAAAAATATTTTTGCACTAGTTTGACTGCCAAAAAGTGCTAAATTTTTTAAAATGGCCAAAACCCACAAAAAAGACACTAAAAATGGTCAAAGATGGCCAAAATGTTTTAGGCGAAAATGTGCTAATTTAGCACTTTTTGCTCTGCCAAAACAAGAAACGTGCTAAATCTAGCACAAAACTTGCTAAATTGGCAACACTGGTTGATTCTGACTGATGAGTATTGCCTAAAAGCGTGGCAAATTAGGGATGCTGAGGTCTTGGTCAACTGTCTAGACAACAAGAAGTGCTTCTAAAAATAGCACAAGCTGACTCCTGTTGTCAGGAGGGTTATGACAACCACTATCAATGGTTTAGGTTATTCATGTGTTCACACATTTATTTGTATGTATGTATCTATATATATATATATATATCTGGACTTTGCCCTAACAGTTCATAGTAGAAACATGAAATTTTGCACACACACTCAATGAGTAGGGAAAATGGTTTTTTTGTTTTTTGAAAATTCCCCTCCAAAATAGGGTTTTAGTGGGGGGGTTCAATTCTCAATGAAAGCTTATGCTAAATTGATTACTAGTTTGTGCCCGCTTGTTCTTTGAAAATTCAGACATTATTTAGTGATCACAGCCCAACTTTTTAATTGATAACCCCCAACACAGCATGACGGTGACAGTGATTCATAATTTCCCTGGGAATGCTATTTCTTTTTTTTTTAGTTCCACTTCTTTTTCTCATTCAAATGGTTCTTTCGTACGATTGAACTCCTTCTTGTTGTTTGTGTCAATCGTCCGAAGAACCATTTGAATATTAATGACCCTTCTCAAAACTATAGAAAATTTCTTTTTCTCTAGTTTTAAACCCTTTTCACTCATGCTAACCCCTCTATATTTTTTTTCTTGAAGCATCCTTGTATAAAATACAATTTTAAAGCATTTGATTTTCATTTCTCTTACTCTTTTACAGATCAATATTTAATAGCAATGCAGAGGAAGTGATAAAGAAGCTTCAATGGAGCTGAGACTGATGCAGCTTCTTACACCCATGACAAGTGTGGTTGGAAGGAATTGCTTACATTCAAATCGTTGAATATTTGATTTCCGTCATCAATTCATAAATTACCTTTTGTTGGCTTCAAGTGAACTGCTAAGATTTTTTTCATATACTTCTGCTTTGAAAAAATTAATATAACTGCTTATTGTAAAGGATTTAATAGAAACCTAACAAACAGATTCTGGAAATAATATCTGTTCTTGTTGTACAGCACTGCTGAAAGTTGAATAAACTTCAAGAATATAGAGAATCTTGAATTTGATTTTCAATTCTATTTTTTTTTTTTTTTGCTCCTTACTGGATAAATTTGAATTATCAGTATGAGTTTTGCGATTATTTTAATATAAAAATGGATTCAAAGGAAAGTATCTCAGACACTTCAGGCGTGGGAGCTGAAACAAATTCAGTGAGTGGTCAGTCCTGTGGCAAAGTGGCTAGGCCTATGGACATTGATATCCAGATCAACTTTGAGAATGCCCAGCCTTTATTGAATGGCAATAATGGTGCTAGATCAAAGACTAGATGTGTTGCAAATGGATTGACTATTGGTACAAGTGCTAAGAAGGCAAGTGTGATTGTTGATAAACCTCAGAATCAGAGTGTTGAGAATTGCAGTTTGAGCCATGGTAAGGCAAAAGGTTTACTGACCAGAAAATCCTCTCATGATGATTTGTATCAGAACAAGAAGACCTCTGTCTCGTTCTCTAAGCAGAAGTTAAGGCACCAATTTGTCAAATCGTCTTCACTTGACAGCACCGTTGATGATCCAAGTCCTCATCCAAAGGAGTGGTTCCATGTTTGTTTCATATGTAATGTGCCCTTTAGTTCAGCTGAAGACCTACAGTTTCATATCAACAAAGATCATTTTGATTCTCGGCGTGAGGAAGAAGCATTCTTGAGCCCCTTGAATGATCAACAGTACCAAGAGAAGTTACATACTTGCTTTATCTGCAATAAGCACCTGAATTCTACAGAGGAATTACAGGTGCATATCAACAGAGACCATTTTGACTCACCTGTGAAGCCTGTATCAACAGCAATTTCTGATCTGGCCTCTATCAAGGCATCAAACTGTGGTGGGCTCCATTCAAGATCTGTCCTGCGAAGAGATGCACCTTCTGCTGATTCAAGTGAAATAGTTGCATCCCTTTCAGAGTATCAATATTTAGCTGACGATGCTGAAGGTAAGAACCTTTGATTGGTGGTGGGGAAAGTGAGTTATTTCTTTTAATATCTGGGTTTTTTTCTTACTACATCTGTCCAATTAGACAATGGATATAATACATTTTGGCCAATTTTCGAAACGGGAGAACGACACATTTTCGGTGATTTCAACAATTGTCGAATTCTCCTACGGAAGACTAATCGCGTAAAAAATCTCCTGCTTTAGAAATGGAGAATCTTTTTTTTCTTTAGAAACTAGATTTTTTTTTTTTTTTTTTTTTTTTAAAGAATTTTATTAACAATGTTTATTCACCTTAGTTGGGGTCATTTCTGAATCTAAAGATTTTTAATTAAAAATTTTTTTACGACATTAATAATATGCGACTTGGCTGAATCTGTAACTACAGCCCAGCTTGTTCAACGAAGAAGCCAGGAAAGTAAAAGGGTCTGATGCTTGTTGCTGGTGTACATAAACGATCTTTACTCTCTGAAGTCTTAGTACAACTTGATATAACATAGACAATCCTTAGTACAACGTGAAAACAGTACAGTTAAACATAATAAATCGACATACATAACGTTTACGTTTGAACGTAGCAAAACTGCAATGCGACTTTGAAGCCGCGAATTTAGGCAAAATATATATAAATGGTTAAACATTTTAAATCAACACACATAGCATTCGAACGTTGAAGACGATGAAGCCGGGAATTTAGGCAGATACAAGTGTGATTAAAACAGTAGGAATCATCGATATATACGACATACACAGGATTTGAACACACAATGACTCAATAATTACACAAGGAAGGAATAAGTTCATGAAGCTTATAGGTGTGGCTATATCCTAGTTCACAATGAATTGAACTAGAGCACAGAAGTTCGAGATGAAGGTAAAAACTCAGTCCTATTTACCGTAATTCGCCTTTTGCCAGTTGTAGATTCTCTTAGGACTTTGTGTCGTGATTCTGAGGAGAAGAACATTGTGCACCGCTCTGAAGGTTGTTTTGCGAGACTGATGTGGTGTATTTCTCGGGGCTCTTAATATGGGGAAAAGTAATGCGTGTGTGTGTTAAAACATGTGTTTTTCATTAACCTTGGTGTCATAAGGTCAAGTTATTCTGACCCCAGCTTCGGCACGATCAAATCTGGCATCCACTTTTTGTGAGACTGAGATATACACAAATCTAGGAGACTTTGGACCTACTTAAATTCTCTTTAGCTGGAAACAATGCTGGGCGAAACAACCCTGTCTGTCCCTTGAGGGCATCACTTTTTATCACAAAGTGCCATACGGTGACGCCTGGCCGCTCCCTACCCCAATCCTTTACCTCCAGACACCTCGTTCTTTGTGAAATTATTTTTCCAATTGTCCTCTGTTTGGCACCATTTACAGAATTGGTATAACATAGTTTCTAAGGAAAACAGATTCGGTACATACACCAGTTTCTAAATGTTTCTAAAGTTTTTATGCGATTGGTCTTCCATAGAAGTGATTAATAAGTTTGTTCTGTTTCGAAGGATGGCCGGTTTTTAATTTAAATGTTTTAATAATACAACATTTACTTGACTTAGTTGAGGTCATTTCTGAACTTTTTTAACAAACTTTATAATTCATTTATCTAATCATTTATTCACAAGATTAAAAAATATATGTACCATAATACTATGAAATGTAAGATTATAATTCATTTATCTAATCATTTATTCACAAGATTAAAAAATATGTGAACCATAACAATATGAAATGATTATTTATTTACAATATTATAATATATCTGTGAAATATTACAGACTTTCCATAGTTATTCATTCTGAAATATGTGAAGCATTGTTTATATTGTTTTAAAATAGTCAAGAAATAATAAAATTGAAAGTTTATTTTAAATTTTATTGATCGTCAACTTTATTTTCTGTAAGTGTGCGGAACATCCTTCAGGCTATCAAAACCTAAAAAGCCAAGGTGGGGAGGTTTTTGTTTTTTAGCATTAGAAAAATGTTTGTTTAAAAAACAAAGAATATATATTACAAAAATTTAAATCAAGCTTTGTATGTCAAATTTGGCGCAAAATCAACCTTTAAAAAAAAAGTATGAAAAAAGAAATGTTTGCTTCTTTTCACACCTCCCCTTCCCTGGATCCACATCTGGTTTTATTTCTTTTTACTTTATTTTTCATTGTTTTAAATATTTTTCGCTATAATTTTAAAAATACAATTATTTAGTTTAGGCTTCATTTATTTTATTGTACATTAATGAAACAGATCAGGCATGGGCAACCTTTTTGATCTAACAGGTCACATCTTTATTCGGGCCACACATTCACTTAAAAAATGTCGATTGTATTACAGAAAGCTTACTTAATTTCTATTTTGGACAAACATATGAATTACAATTGATTTGCGATGTGAAAACAATAGTAATTTTACAATATAAATTATGAAATCAAATGATGGATAATTTTTATATCCAACAGAATATGATAATTATAAAGACATTTATTAGTTATATGCAGGTTCTGCTCTACCAACTCAGTTGGTAGAGCAGAACCTGCATATAAGGTTGCTTGCACTGGCACCGGGCAAATATAGGGTCTTTGTATTTATCATAATATAAATTATAAAATTGACTTTCCGAAAAAAAAGATTTTAAATAAATGCGTAGATTGGCAGCTGACCACAAAAATGTTGCTGCGGGCCTATGGTTACCGATGTGAGTTAAGTTGTTGTAAACTATTTTTTCCATGCTTTACACCTAACATAACCCAACATTTAAGATAGCAAAATGTGTATTAATTATTTATTTTCTCATAATTTTATACTTACTAGTCCATGACCCTGACACTTGCTGACAGTTAAAATAAGTAAACAGGATTGGCTGATAGCTGCTACTGATACTATTTATGGCTGCTGCAGGGTCAAACAGATGGGAAGAAAATAATGTTAGGTGATTTAATTAGAGGGTAGGAAGGGAAAGGGGTCGAAAAGAAAGGTTAGTTTAATAAGAGGATATGAACAGAGAGGAGGAAAGAAAGGTAGTTTAATAAGTGGATAAGAAGGGAGAGAGGCTGATGACTGCTTCTGATATAAGTGTGACAAACTTATAAATATAATATGATAATGATTACAAAAAAGAAAGGAAGCTTTAGCGACATTTCCCATTGCTGTGTACTTTCTTGACTATTTACAAGAAATAAATATTTAAATAATTTGAAATATTCTCGTGATACTTCCTACATTACAAAAGAGTTACATTCCTTAGCTCTCATCTGGTCAGCATAAAACACTGACAGATAATTTTAAAATATAGTTATTTACTAAGCTTAGCTTAGTTTTGGCACAGGGCCACAATTATGGGGCACCCAGTGAATATCAAACTCACTACTCTGTAGTAATGATCTGCAGGAGTAGCTTGCTAACTATTACTCTATAGTGATTTGCCTGCAATTTTAGAGTATAAAGGATGAAATTAACTCCAAACAAGCCTGATTTCTGCAGGGTCAAACTTCTATTCTGACAGAAGATGGTTACTGCAACTTTTGTATTGTATATATAATAAATTAAAAAAATTATATATATGTATGTATTTATTTGTTAGAATGAAAGCCTGTGCGTATCTGTATGATAAATGTTTGTTGATATCTAAGACTTGTCAATTTAGCTCAGTCAGTAAGACAGACTCCTGGCAGTCAGTTGGTCGTGAGTTCAAATCACGGTAGGGGAATGTGAATTTTACATATCAGTTTACACCCCTAATTTTGGTATCGATTGTTCTTGTTACGGTAGGAAAACAAGGTCAACTCCAGGCTTTGTACTGGAGTTTGAGAATACCATAAATGTTCTGAAGATCATCTGAATAAACCTTTAAATAGAGGAAAGCTTGGTGCCACTCGCAAGATACATTCCAGGTAAAGAGAGTGCAGTATGGGGCAATGCATGTAGTAGCCCAAATTGTAAATGTACAAATAAATAAATGAATTCAGTAAAGCATACAGTAAAACAAATATACAGTTAATTAGGAAAACGACGATGCATCGAGGCGGTGCTTATAGCCGAGTGCAAGACAATTCACCGAAGGCCGGGTCATTTCCAGATAACAAAACCCTTAATTAAAATCATACTCACACAGAATAAAATCACAGTCACAGACAATCACATACACACACAAGGCATCGGATAGAACATAGGCCAGGCCAGGCCACACACACAAACACACAGCTTCCTACTACACACTCATCTCTCAATGATACCAGAGCACATAAATCAAATGTTATCAACACAGATAATCTCTCAGAGCAGCCACCAGCATTGACCCCTCCTAGAAGAGTCAGCCAGCCACTCCCTCAGTCCAGGGATTCCAAAACACCCTAGCTCCCCCCACCACAACACATTGACCCTCTCCTAGAAAATTTACTCCCACCTCACATTCATACAAACCAGAGATCTTTGGCATAAAAACACACAAAACAGTCTCAGCCACCACATATGAGATGGATGACAGCCACAGCACACATATCCAGGATCACTAGCTGCAGGTCACACAGATAATTGCAGGACTTCTGCCGTGTTCAACTTGTCAGGGCGCATGATGTGTCCGGACTTCGTCTCTGGAAAGAATTGGTCTGGAACGTAATGAAGGATCAAGACTGAGACGATTTTTCTTGTATATATACTCTGTTTATTTGTAATTCTACAGAAATTTTGTCAAACACAAATATTCCCATAAAATTGAGAGAGTGAGAGTGGGTGTCTAGGCAGGCTTCGGAGGTGAACACTCAATCCATATCTGTGGGGGGACACTGTATTGTCTTCGCTTTGTCAGTTTTATTTATAGTGTGGTTGTTTATAGTTTCTAAAAGTTAAATTAATTCATCTTGTTTATTCTATATATTTTGAATTTTGGCTCTTTTGAATTTTGAAATCTGTTTAATAAATGATCACCATTTATTAAACAGATTTCTATTTTTAGTTATTTTCTGTCGATGTTTTGACTCCTATTTCCTTTTCTCCTGAGTTACCCTTTGATGTTATCAAAAGTACCACTGTTGTTTACAAAAGGTGTCAAGTCGATTCTTTTAGTTAGTGTCAATCTGTATAGTTTGAACTTCCAATATTTTCTTTTCGTTTATCTATTTTCATTTATACACCCCTTCGCTATGGTATACTAGTTCCTGGTTTATATTGTCAATATAATTAATTTTTAGTTGATAATTTTCTACAATCTTTCTTCTTATTAATAACACAAAGAGTATTGCAATAAAATTAATAGATTACAAGTTCCAGATGTTTTTATTGACAATATATATGCATTTATGATTTCCTAAACTTTTAAAGTTTTGTTTAGACTGTAGAACGTATTTTCTATGATATGGTTTTTTGCTATATGCAAAATATTCCCATTAAATTACTCATGACTGGACTGTGAATGGTAAGGGGTAACTGTATTTTGATATTAATTTACCTCTGCCAACCATCATGTGACGGTTTCTATTGAGAGAGTAACCAGACTTGTTTTTTTTGTTTTTTTTTAAATCATAAATTTATGATTCAAACCATGCTGGTAGCATATATGGGTGGCAGTGATTCATAATTTCCCATGTTCTCTTTTGTCTTCAGCTGAACAGAGTGACAGACTAATTGCTGAGATGCTTCAGAAGCAATTCGAACAAGAAGAGAAAGAATTCAAGAAACTTCAGGTATTTAAAACATCTTTTTGTTTCTAATAAAGGCTTCATCAGATTGCATTTATTATTTTTTTAACAATTTTATTAGTCTTCATAGTCTGTAGTTGGACATAGGCCTTCCCCATGTAAGTTATGGGGGGGGGATAATGGTCCTTACCCTCAGGGTCGGATTATACTATACGGCTGAGTAGGCTTAAGCCTGGGGCTGTAGCTAACGGGCCTGTAAAAATTCTGGGATATTCATATTTTTCTTAATTTTATTTTTGACAGGACCATAGATGGATTAGCCTATACACAAAATACGCTACAGTGTAGGGCTTAAAATAAATAGCAATTTAGAAATTATCACTGTAGTAGTGATAAATTTCTAAATTGCTATTTACTATTACTACAGGGAAAATGAATTAAACAATAAAACTGTCAAAATAAGAACATTCCCTGATGTGAAGTCTGAGCACTCACTATAATTGAGATATTGTTAATAATATCTTAAAACTTAATAAAAAATGTCCTAACAAATATCTCTTTAAAAAATGGAATGAATATATTACACATTAGCACATAACAATCCACTTTATTCACACGAGTGGCAGATTGCATTACTTACTTAAAATTACATTGGGGGGTGGGGGGTGGAGAGGATAGTTCAAGATGGGGCCCCCATATTGCTAATAGCCTAGGGGCCCTGGTATAGGTTAATCTGGCCCTGCTTACCCCTCCACACTCATGACGTATTGGCATAGGGGAAAAAATCTGGATACATGCCTCTCCCAAGGGCATTAGTGCGAAGTGAACACAAATTGTCTTAGCCGGATGTGGACCATGGCTTGCCGATCCCATTCTTTGTGTGTTATTATGTTTGAGTAATGTGATCACCTTAAAATGTTATATGTATTTGCACTGATTTCATTAGTGCATCAAAAATCTTTGTAGGTGTGTCTATTTGTATTAGAAACTATCAACTAAAACTGTCAAACATAGATTTCTTCAGTTTTTAAGTTGGTCTGGCTATCATGCGCAAATGCCCATTTAAACATTTACACCTTATTATGTTTAGAAAAAACTTTTTTTAGTGGGGTTTCAATTTGCAATGTAAGTTTATGCTAAACTGATCCCTTATTTTATGTCCAGCAATGTTGAAGCTTGTTTTTTGAAAATTCAGATTTTTTTTTGGTGATCACAGCCCAACAAAAGGCAAGAGAAGTAACTTATTCATTGAACACCTCTTTTTCAATTTTTTAATTGATCACCCCCAACATGGCATGCATCCAAAAGATGTTGTTCATGTAACAGTTTCTATTAAGTAACTAAGTTGTTTTTTTTGTTATTGACTAATTCGTTTGCAGGATTTTTTAATAGATAAAATTATGCCAGGTTTGGATTACATCATATATAAAGTGAAATAATTGATCGTGGGGATCAATTATTTAACTTTATATATGATGTAATCCAAATATTGGTTTATTGCTGCGTTTAGGTTATTCATGTGTTATGACATGTATATTTATCTATGTATCCAGACTTCGCCCATCCCTAACCATTCATAGTAGAAACTATGCAATTTTGCACACACACACACACACTCCCCTCAATGAGTAGGGAAAAGTTTTTTGTTGTTTTTTGAAAATTCACTCCCAAATAGGTTTTTAGCCCCCCCCCCTCCACACCTATTTTTTGCAGTTTAAGCTAAATAGGTCACTAGTTTGTGCCCACTTGTTTTTTGAAAATTCAGGCCTTTTTAGTGATCACAGCCCAACAAAAGGCGAGAGTAGTAACTTTATTCATAGATCATCCCTAACACAGCATATATGGGTGGCAGTGATTCATAATTTCTCTTGGTATGCTAGTTAATCACTGTTAACCACAACACTGATTTAAATACTGTTGCTGGGTTTAGGTTTTTATATGTATCTATCTATGTATCCGGACTTCGTCCAGCCCTAACTGTTCATAGCAAAAACTTGAAATTTTGCACACACACTGCCCTCAATGAGTAGGGAAAAGGTTTCTTTTTGTTTTGTTTTGGGAAAATTCCTACCCAAAATAGGTTCTTAGTGGGGAATTCAATTTACAATGTAAGTTTATACCAAATTGATCCTTTAGTTTGTGTCCAGCCGTATTCACACTTGTTTTTTTTTATTTTAATTTGGACTATTTAGTGATCACTGTCCACCACCACTGTTTAATTTACAAGTTAATTGAAGCATTTATCGGTGTCTGTGATTCATAATTTCTCTTGGAATGCTAGTTTTATTTTAACTTGCATATTCTTTTTTATTTTTTCCAGCACATGTATGGAATGACTGATACAGGAAATTACAAAAAACAATTTCATTCCAACTTGAGCTTGGCTGTTCAAAGAGGCCAAATCAGCCCGTTTGAATATCACATGTACAAATCCCAAATGTCTGAGTCTCAGGTAACTGGAGTTGATGATGGAGTTTCCTGTACTAAAGGTAAGGATTTAAAATATTTAGTTTTTTCTTATACTATTGCATGGTTGTTTTTTTGTTGTCAAACACCAGTCCAAGAACAGGGAACAATCCTCACCTAATTCAGTGGTGTAAACTCTTCACTGTTTGTCTGTTCCGGCACATTAAACCAAATTGATATAATAAATTAGCATTTCCATACCATAATTTAAAATCACGACTAAATGACTGTTAGGCGACTCTCTTACCAATTGAGCCAAACTGACAAGTCTTACATATCTTCGAAAACTTTTGTTAGAAATACGCAAGGGCTTAATACATTCATACTATTTCTACCGTAAAACAAGAACAATCCCGACCAAATTTAGGGGAGTAAACTCTTCACTGTTTGCCTGTCCCATCAGTGATTGGTAGGTGGCTCTATTACCAACTGAGCTAAATTGACAAGTCTTAATATGCAAGGGCTTATTTCAGTCTAATAAAGGAATAAAAAAAAATATTTTAATAAATTTTATTTATTATATATACAATACAAGAGTTGCAGTATTCATCTTCAGTCGGAATGGAAGCTGGAGTGGAGTTTGACCCTGCAGCAGCCCGGCTTGTTTTTTTAAAGTTGTCAAATCTTTTTGTTCAGCTTTATAAATATTAGTCCATGACCTGTTGCATTATCATAAGTGGCTTGGCTGATAGCTACTACTGATACTATAAGTGTGACAGACATGGTAAGAAAATTAGGTAGATTAATAAGAGGATAGAAAGGAGGAATGTCTGTCCGTCATCTCTTAACTCAAGGACAGCTAGAGCTATGGCCTCCAAATTTTCTGTGGTTACTCCTGGGACCACAGAGCATCTTTTTACGATATTGGTTTTTGAAGGTCTTCTCAAAACTATATAAACTTTAGCGAGAGGTTCGATTTACAATGTAAGTATAATGCTTAACTGGACCCTTACTTTGTGTCTGTCAGGTCAGCTAACCCAAATCTTTATCTTTTGGTTTAATCGTATAAAGTAGACATCTGGCTGAAAATCCGCCCATAGGGTGGGTTTTCAACTAGCTAATAATAATAGCAAGTTATTAAGATCAATAGATTTAAAAACTTGATGACCTATGAAAATAATGATCTGGTTTGTATTCAAATTCCACGGTCAATCATCTTAGTGTTAAAATATTCAATACATAAGTGGTACTGATACAATACTGGGGTCCAACGATTAAGACAAAGTTATTCCCCTTGAATTTAAAAAAAACATATTTTGAGATTGGACATACACAAAATTAATCCTTTGTGAAAAGAGACCTTCCCAAAAACAGTGATGTTTGATCACACAAGTAAAGACAAACTTTATATAGCTCATCGCAAATAAATTTCCTTTTATTTAAGACTATTTTAAAGACAAAACTAAGTAAATTATTTTAATACAAAACAATTAAATAACAATATTATTTAAAATTTTTATGACTATTCACATCTTCATCTTAAAAAGAAAGTTGCTTTTTATCGCAACTTTTTGCCCCAAAACAGCAATGTTTGATGTTTGATGTTTGAAGTAAAAAAAAAAAAAATTAAAATGTGTTAATGGTAAAGAGGTAAAAAATCAATAATAATAAGTCGAGATGTTGAAAATGGCCTAAACAGACGTAACATGTGCATCAGAAGACATACACAAGACGGAACTACGTTCATTAAAGTTTTAGAATTTTAACATTTATGACGTCCAGAACACTGAAATTGAAAATAATTTTCATTTTCATAGTTTATTGTCAAAGAACATGTGATTTCATTTTTTCTTTTCTTGGAGAAATTTAAAACATTGAGTTTAATTTTAAAATTTAAAATGTTGTCATGTGACGGCAATGAATAAAAATCACACCAACTTTTGTTTTTTTGTAAATTGAAAAAAATTTTTTTAAATAAATTACAAAATAAAAAAGAAATCAAATTAAAGATTAACATTAAAAAATAAAAATTCTTAAGGGATTTTTTCGTGTATAAAAAAATAATTCAAGGGCAATAACATTTTTGTCTTAATCGAAATGAAATTTACTTATATGATACTGACACAAGTCAATATCATATAAGTAAATTTCATAAAATGTCAATATTTCCAAAGGCTAATTTTCTTATCCTTTTTTTTTTAATAATTTTTTTATAGGTATCATTTCTTCTTTAAGAAAGTTTTACCAGCAACAAACCAAGACCAAGGATGTGTGGTTGTGTTCTGATCTTGATCATTATAGTGGTTCTTTTGGAGATACCGGATGGGGTTGTGGGTATCGAAACCTTCAAATGATGTTGTCTGCTTTGGCTAAGGAACCCAAGTACCAAAGTTTCTTGTATGGAGATTACAAAGGTAATTTGAAAATGACATCACTTCATTGTCAGTACATTTATCTTGTAGACAAACTCTAATGTTTATGTATCTTTTAAATGTAAATATAAGGAAGTGACTTGCCCGATATCAGACGAAATGGAAGTCACCAAGTGTTAGCCTCGTTTCCAATACTGACAGTCATCATTCACGACCAGACGTGTCTTTGTTATCTCTTCATTTTCTAACCCAGCTAACTACAGTTAAAAAAACAAAATGCGTTTTAACCAACACAGCTAACAAAGCAAAAATGGAAGATATGGTAATGCACATTTAGTTATGTGGTTTATGAATCTAAGAGTTAAAACTCTTAGATTCATAGACCGCTTGTAACCTGTGTTTACGATATATTGGAGTTTATGGAATTCCAATTTTGATCGTCTCGTACAGTTTTACTGAACCGACAGATTGTTCTTATTTTCTTCTTCAAAATCCTTCTTAGACAGGGTAACATAAATTTAAAAAAATGTCTGCTTTCCTAGACTCTGTTTTTTTTTTTGGGGGGGGGGGCTTCAATTTACAATGTAAGTTTATACTAAATTGGCCCCTTAGTTTGAGTCTGGCAGTGTTAATGTTATTTTTGTTGTTGTTGAAAATTCAGACTTTAGTGATCGCTGCCCAACAAAAGGTGAGAGAAGTAACTTATTCATTGATCACCCCTTTTTTCCAATCTTTTTAATTGATCACCCCCCCAACATGGCATGCTGCCAAAAGATGTTGGACCTGTGACAGTTTCTATTGAATGACTAACCAGACCTGTTGTGTTTGCAGTTAAACATGGGAAAGTGGCTTCCATCAAGAAACTGCAGCAGTTGATAGAACATGCGTGGCAGATTGGTTTCGACAGCCAAGGGGCTGAGCAACTTGGATGGAAACTTGTTGATACGAAAAAATGGATCGGAGCCACGGAAATTGTGGCTTTATTATCATCTTTGAAATTGAAGTAAGTCAAAAGAATTTCTATAGATACATGGCAGGGTTTGCCTTAAAATAATTTCTAAAATCATTAACAGTTTGTCTGAAATGTTGTAATAATATCTAGATATTAATCACTGGTTTATTGCTGGGTTTAGGTTATTCATGTTTTCTGACATTTATATGTATCTAGACTTTTCCCAGCCCTAACCATTCATAGTAGAAACTTGAAATTTTGCACACACATTCTCCTCAATGGGTAGGGAAAATGTTTTTTCTTTTTGTTTTTTGAAAATTCCTAATAGGTTTTTAGAGGAGGGTTCAATATGCAATGTAAGTTTATGATGAATTGGTCACTAGTTTATGCCCGCTTGTTTTTTGAAAATTCAAATCTTTTTTTTAGTGATCACAGCCAAACAAAAGGCGAGAGAAGTAACTTATTCATTGATCATTCCTTTTTCAAACTTCTTAATTGATCACCCCCAACGCAGTATATATGGGTGGCAGTGATTCATAATTCCCCTTGGAATGCTAGTTTAACTTTTTTATTAAATCATTTTTATCTTCTTGAATGAAAATTTTGATAAATGCATTACATTGTTTTTAACTGTATACAACTTTGAGAAGAGTTATTAACATACCAACTTACGTTCGGACAATCTGATCTTTTCTTCCCATCTTTAATGTCGACACAAAAAAGAATGGATTGTTCCAGTTGGTATAAATGATTTTTTTTCTTCTCTGCTCAACAGAGGCGCGAGACGGAATTCTTTGTTTAACAAAGAAAGGAAATTAGAATATTTCCATTTAAAAAAATTATGGAACAAGCTGTATTGCATGCATTGCAGTTAACATTTAAATTTTCTGTTTGGTAGCGTTTTTATTTTGCTTTGCACCACTGGAGAAAGAGACTGATAAAGAGACTCTCTTTCCTTATGGATATTACATATTACATCTGAAGAAGGCTATAGAATGAATTGGCTGAAACATTGTGTTAATATCGAAGACATGAATTTCAATTGTTGCTTCCTCCCATTTTGCACCACTGTAGAAAGAGACCGATAAAGACACTCCCTTATGGATATTACATATTAAACCTGAAGTCCTTATTATAGGAGAAATTTTACTGGTAATTTTAGGCCAACATGCTTCCCTTGGATCAGTGGTTCGCAACCGGGGAGATTCCACCCTTGGGGGGAATTTAGGTAGTCCTATGGGGGAATAAGACTATTAAGTAGAAGTAAGTCATGAGAAATTGCATTGGGGAAAATTAAGCCTATTTTCACACACATTTTAAAATTTCACCAAAAATCTACTAATGGGATGAATTCAATTTTGAATGAATTTTCTTATAAGAAGGGTGTTTTTTAAGAAATGCTTATAGAAATATTCTTATTATAAAGCTGTCTAGTTATACTCAAAATAAAATATTTATTTGAAATTATTCTTTGTTGCAACTTGAATGGAAGTGGGGAATACTAGTAATCTTATTGACAAAAATGGGGAGTGACTCGAAAAGGTTGCAGACCACTGCCTTAGATACAAGGCCATTTCTATCTAAGGGAAGCAACTAAAATTGCCAGTAAAATTGAAATCTTTTGCTAATCAAACAATCTTCCTTTATAATTAAGACTTACTTCTGTGACACCCAGTATTATTTTTAACCTTTTAGCACTCTGTAGAAGTTTGTCCTACAACTAATACAATATTTTTTCAATTATCAAGATGAACAAACTTTTGTGACAGCTCAACAACTACGATATGATTGATTTTTGCTTTATAAATGTTTTCTTTTATGTGAGTATAGATGTCGCATGATAGATGTCCGTTCTCCGTCTGGTCAGCAACAAACCCATCCAAAAATGTTTCAATGGATCAGGGATTATTTCAAGAGAAAAGATCGTCATGAATTTCGCTCACCATTGTATCTTCAACACCAAGGTGTGTTATTTTGTGGTTTGTTTTCAGCTTGTTTTGTATAAACTTAATCTTGAAATTGAATGCCACTGTTAAATACTTATCAGTAACTAAACAAATTGTAAAGATTTTTTTGTAATTCTTGAACTAATATAAAATATATAGGTATACCTTGATTAGTGTAGTTAATTCGTTCCAAAATTTTCTGTACTGTTCAAAACTGCAGTTCAAGGTCTCATTATAATTTAATGGGTTTTTTTCAGCTTATACTTAGTTACATTAGTGTGGGTTTTGATGTACAAATTAATCACAACCGTTCTAAATTCAACGTATTTTTGTAGTTGATATATTGACACATCACCAATTTGAGTTTTGAAAAAATTGCTTTAAAAACTGTACATTTTTTTTGTTGTTTTTATAGGGTGTCACAGAAGTAACTCCTGATTTGTCCCAAAATTAATGCCAGTTCTGAGGGAAGCAACTATTAAATTACTATTAAAAGCAACTATTAAATAGTTGCTTCCCTTAGATAGAACTCGTGTTAATTTTGTGACAAATTGCGCGTTACTTACAGGACACCCTGAATGAATAATATATAACATCGAAGTAGTTTCAATTGAAGCTGATTCTTGTTTGTTTCTTTTTGTTCTACAAGGCCATAGTCGTACTGTGATTGGTGTCGAGGAAACTCACCAGAATGGCAACATAACTCTGTTAGTATTTGATCCTGCCTGCAGTAAAACTCACATGGAGAAACTAAAAGACAGGCCAACAGCTGTTTTGACTCAGCCTCTTCGCAAATACCTAGCCAGCATGACAAAGGATCAATACCAAATTGTAGCAGTGGTGGGCATCCTTACAGAAAGTGAATGGAATGTAAGTTTCCAGTTCTTTTAATTCTTTACCTGTGCACTTCTTTTGTTTTTGCCATTCTTTATCTGTCTGTATTACAGAAATATTTACATGGGTAACATCTGAATTGTCTTCAGAAGTTTTTGCTAGAATAATATGAAATTAACTGTTCACATCTGGAAGAAACTTGTATATCTAATTATAAAATTCAAAGAATGGATGATTTTATATCCGAC